>JAXCLR010053086.1:0-16574 GCA_035584095.1 Annona squamosa | reverse complement strand
GCCTAATTTTTAAGATATTAAATTAAATGATTATTTTATCATTTAATTAAGTTTTATTTGGGTCATTATCCATTTTCGAATAATTTTCTACTTGGTAGTTATGTTGAAACTAACCCATTATTTCTACAGGTGTATCAAATTAAGTGGGACACTAGCTTTTTGAGTTTACAAGAAGATTTTCAAGAATAATTATTTCCATTTATTTATTTTAAAGACATGTATTGAGAATGATAAACTTGTAAATTTTTTTTCTTTGTGCCTTGATGTAATAATGGGATTATGACTAGTGGAAGTAGAACCTTGAAATTTTTATGAAATTATAATGATTAATTTTGCCATAAATGTGTGATTGATCTTAGGAAATTACATTAAATATATGATTCGGGATCACTTTTCTGGACCGGTATGTTACACAAGCATTTGTCCTTTTATATCAAAAATAAAAAAATTTGAGGGTTTCACTTAGCCATAAGAACCGAAACTGCAAAGTTCTAAAATTTGATGTAATACGCTGCAGATATGAACCATAAGGATCAAAATGTGCAAATTTCCCAAACTTGATGTGCATGTATGCAAATCCCCCCTTTCTTGTTACTAGTCATCCACCTTAACGTTATTATTTCTGCAACACTAATTTTATATATATATATATATATATATATATATATGTTATTCTTTACCTGCCAATGTTCTACCTCATAAACCATAGCTAATTTTATCACCATCTTATAAAATTTTCTTTTTAATTTACTTAGAACTTGACTATCACATAAAATTCCTAAAGTACCACAACGCTTCTTCCATCTTACTTGAATTCTATTTGTAATATCTTTATCAATTTCTCGACTTTCTTGAACTATAGATCGTAAATACGAAAAATGATCGGTTGTTTGTACTATTTAATCTGAAATCTTAATCATTTCATGATCTATATTCTCATTATTAAAATTGCACTCATAAATTCAATTTTTGTTCGACCAAATCTAAGACTATTAAATTCTATAGCATCTCACTATTTGACTAATTTCAAGATTAATCCTCTTTGTTTTCTGCCAACACTTCTTCATTAGTGTCTAAGCAAAATGATGGCTTTGGTGGTTAATCTCTCAGGCATAAAACCAAATTGATTTTCAGAAACATTAACTTGTTCTCTTAATTTTTTATCATTTTTCCCACAGCTTCATTGTTTTATTCCACGATAGCTAGTATAATTTTGAACATCGATCTTATTTTTATAAATTGGTACTATAGTGTACACTTTCTCAATTCATTTTACATTAAATTTATTCTTATTATCTTATTAAATAAATTTGTTAACCAATTTACACTGTTTCTCATGCACTTTCACATCTCAATTGCTGCATTATATTAGCTTATTGCTTCTCTTATTCTCATTTTTTAGAGCTTTTTTTTATTCTAGAGACTAATTTTAATGTATCGCTTTGTATTTTTTTTATATTTAAATATCATCTAACATTAAATGTTCTGATGGATCCCCATTTAATATCATATAAAAATATTTTTTTAATCTTTCTTTAATTGCTTCATCTTTTATATCTTTTTGTCCTCAACTAGTTCCTAGTCTGACATATAGATCATCAAAACTTTTGTGTTTAGCTTCACTTAAAATTCTTTTAGTAAATTTTTAAAGAATTTCCTGTTGTTGCAAATTTGTCTACTTTTTTTTAAAAAAATCAATCTACCATTTTTAAATTTTTTCTTGTTTGTCAATAATAGCATTTTGAACATCTTTATTCTACTACCAAGTTTTAGGATTTACTATTTTTATATATTCCAAAAATATTTTGCCCAGCTTTTTTGTATATTTTGTCATCTTAATTCACATAAATTCAATTTCAACTTTTTTGACACTATAATATGAGGGAAAAAATAGGTTTATCTAAAAGGCAAGTAGATATACACATCTCATCAATTTCTCATTTACACTGCACTTAGCTTCCATTTTAAAAATACCTAAGAAACTATTTAATGGAATCAATTCAAGGCCACATTGGATGATATAACGAAATTCATTTCATCCATGATGTTTTAAAATAGTAATTTTGCTAAGAATATATTTATTATATTGATAAAATTTTCTCTAAATTAAATCACCGAAAGGTAAACAATTGAAAACACTTAAAGTGTTCCTTTTAGGTGGGTGATTTAATTTAAAGCCCACCAAGACTTTTATTATTAGCTAACTACCCATTGCATGATGTGAAATTGTAGCAAAACAAAGAGGCTCATTAGAAACTTCCAAGGAACCAACTCCATTAGATATGTTCAGGATGACCCCAAAAAGAAAAAAAGAAAAGAAAAATTTAAAGGAAACCAATTTTAGATTCAAAGCGAAATAGCATGCAAAGAACTAGAGCTATCAATGTCATTGAAAATGTGGGAATTACCCTTTGCTTGTTAGCAGCTGCAGAATGTCGATCATCATAGAGAAGAGCCGTTTCACGATATGTCACCAAACCATAGTTCTCCATAGCCCCAGCAGCGAAATCAGGTATTGCAATCATATCCAATTTTGGCAATGAATATGGCATTCGAAAATATCTGACAACTTCAAACGCATGTTGGATAAAGTGCAGCAGGCAAAAATATAAGGAAAATTTTAATAGAACAAGAGAAGGAGAACAAAACGCAAAACACTAATTAGCCTCTGATCAAGTTTAATATGCTTCCAAAACTTAGATATGTAAGAAAAAAATTATAGTTGCCAGTAACCAACTGAAACTAAAACCCTGTTTGCTAACAACAGTAGGAAATTCCCTTCCTTCTCAACCCCTTCTAATTGGTATGATATTTACTTATCGTCACCTAGCCCCACCACTACTACTTACAAGTAATTAAGCCATCCAAATAGCATAATATTTTATCTTTTTTCAATTTATTTTGATAATTATTGTCATCTTATTGCAATCAGTTCTCTCCTGCCTTTCTCTTTCTGAAATCCTGTGTCCTCCGTCTCTTCTATTCCTCCTTTCCCGATTCCCAAAAATAGACCCTAAAAATGAATTTGGCTTAACTTATGAAGAAGAGTAAAAATGCAGAAGATACAAAAACCCACTCCTTATAGAGATCAAGGGTCTTGACAGCAACATCTTTAGCAAAAATCCCTTGACTTGTCTTTCCAACCTGACAGTACACACGAACGCTGGTCCCTGAACAAGCAAGAAGATCAATCAGGAAAATCACTTTGGTGTGAGCGCACCAAGTGTTCGTGAGAAACTATACCATCAGACGTGAAGCCTTCAATGTAATCAAACAAACCAACAACAAGAGCCACCAAGTAAGTTGACATAATTGGTGACTCCTGGAAAGAAACAGTCTTCAGCTCCTTATCAACTTTTTCATCAATGACTGGCATATTGGACAATGCTACCAGGTCTAAGGGAACTTCCAGCGTTATCTTGAATCTAGCCTGAATACAGTACATCAGAAAAATAATTGCATAGGCAAATAGCTACCATTTCCATGCTAAGAAATTTCCATGAACAACTAGGGAATTTCAGGAAATAAGAAACTGTCATGAGAGTGTGAAGCAACAACAGTGGATTTTGCATTCATATAAAATATGATCTCCACACCTTCACTTAAATTTTGATCTGCATTCCCATCGAAAACAAAGGAATCTCTTACCTATAGGTTGTGTTTGGTAATACATTAAAAAAAAAAAAAAAAAAAGTCAAGTCAAAACTTTTCAATCTAAAACTTTTCACTCTCCATAACTATCCTATTTATTAATCATTTTTTCACATCTTCCGATACAACTATCCTACTTTTCAACTATTTCTACACAACTACCTATACAACTAACCTATCTATCTTAACTTTATTATCTTTACTCCTCATCATCACCTTTGTCATATCACATTATTTCTTTCGTTTAGACAACTTTCACACCAAAAATTTTTTGGGTTTGTTTGGTTTGTTGTAAAACTTTTGATAAAAAGTTTTTGAGGGTAGAAGTTGTCAAATTAATAGAAAATGATATGATATAATTGAGGTAATAATAAGAAGTAAAAAGAATAAAGTTAAAATAGATAGGTTACTTGTATGGGCAGTTGTGTAGAAATAATTGAAAAGGAGGGTAGTTTGTATAGGAAAATGTAAAAAAAATAATTAAAAAATAGAGTAATTATAGAGAGTAAAAATTCTTGAATTGAACATTTTTTGTTGACATTTTTGTGCCCCAAACAAACACACCCTTCATTTTAAAAAAAATTTCATCACTTCCCAAATACACCCATAAATTATGAAAACCACAAAGGCATGCGTGAACCAGCAAGCGTAGAAGTACCTTGACAGCAGGTTCATCCCAACATGGAAAACACCGGCGTGCATCTGCAGGCTCAAATTGTGTAACTGCCATGTTCTTCTTCTCCCCACTATGCTCGTAAACACTGGAAGAAAATTAAAATAAAATAGGTGAAAGGAAGGTGTTGTATAAAAGTACCAATTTAGCAGCCAACATAGCCACTATAATCATTTGTTTCAAATTTTATATGCAAGGGAAATAACATCAGTGGGCAACCATTATCTCTTATACCCAAGTGAATGAATCCATCATGACATAAACTTTGAAAAATCAAATACCAACGGATTCATTTTACTTGCTCTCCTTTCATTGCATGCTCCTTTTGGTTGCTAATTTCTTGTTGGAAGGCACCAGGTGGACTAAATACTAACCGACACATTCATCTGCTGTGTATACCCAAGAGGATAAGTCCAACCTACAGGTTATTAATAGAAAACTGCTTGCTGCTGAGAACAAATTGAAATTTGGTCAAAGATATTGCAATATGTATGATGGTATTCGATATTTGATGGAGTTTCAAATCTATATCAAGATATTAATGTATCTTCTTTACAAGGATGATTTGAAAACATGGTTCATATAATGCACTGTACCTAGAATTTATCAATGGAGAAGTTTCATTTTGACTCTAAAGCAAGGTGTATGTCTCTGTTAATTTACTACTATAAAACGAATAGTTACTAGGAGGAACCCTCTTCCCTTACCTAGTGAAAAGTATTTAAATTTCGTTATGAATAACTCATACAATATCATAAGAGGCAATATGCTCTTAATCCGAAGTTGAAGATATTTTCAATATGTTATTACAAGATAAAAGTACAAAGAAAAAAGAAAATTGAAATAATCTTTCTGAGATCAAAAAAAGTTCGATACCAATTTCTGAGATCAATATTTTTTTTTATCAAAAAAAAAAAAAAGCCTTCTTGTGATTATTCCAAAGAAAATTTCCAGAGATATAGATTTTCATAAAAATATTATTCCTTATCAAGAAAAAAGAAAAATTTAGAATCATTATTGTCTCTATTGATAGAGATAATTGAGTCAGAAATATAGAGATCCTAAAAATCATAAAGGAAAAATATAATCATCCACATAGAAAAATATTGATTAAAAAAATCAATCGCTACTAAAGATGCCATAGTAAATCCTGCTGAAAAGGTCCTACACTAAAAAAAATGAAGCAAAATTAGTAGCCAAATGATCCACCATTTAGATTGTGTGAATTATCATGAAACTTTTTCCTTGTTCCATAACAGTAACAGTGAAAACAATGTTGATATGGGTATGATTAAGGCAGAAAAATTAACAACTCGATATCAAACAGTAATTTTCCTACCTGGAAGTAAGAGAAGAAGACTACTCCTGAATTTCATAGGAAGGAAGCAAATGAATGACATGTTCAAGTTAAAAATCTAGAAAATTTAATATATTTCCTAAGAATTGAAGTAGAAAAAAAAAATAATACAAGCATTTTTCTAAATCGAAGAAAATATGATGCCAGCCAGACAGCATACAAAGCATCAAAAATTTTGATGGATACAAATCCAATTTCATACAAAATAAAGGAACAAAATATACCATATAAATCTTCTGCTGAAGAAGAGTATAGTTAAGAACTATGACTACTTCCAAGATACAATGGCTTACATATTTATTAAGTAATTTTATCGATTAATAACTATGACTACTTCCAAGATACAATGGCTCACGTATTTATTAAGTAATTTACAAGTTCCATTAAAATTACCAGTCGAATTTTAATCAACTAGCTATAATATAACATGTAATTTTGATATCCTATATTCCACGAGCAGACTAAGCACAAAGAAAAAGAAACTGATTGTTGTCTTATCTGAGAAAATTTAAAAAATAAATAAATAAATTAAGACAAGCACTATATGTGTCCACACAAGAGCTGTGGTTATGTATATAAAGGTGCTTACCAATCCAGTGCTAGATCACTTAGAGTGTGTTTGGAAAGTATTAAAACTTTTGGATAAAAAGTTGTGTAAAAGTTGTTAAATTAATATAAAATTATGTGATATGATAGGAATAACGATGAGATACAAAGAGAATAAAATTAAAATATATAGGTTAGTCGCATTGGTAGTTGTGTAAAAATGATTAAAAAATAAGATAAATGTATAGGAAGATGTAAAGAAATCCTTTTAAAATATGATAGTTATAGAAAGTGAAAAGTTTTAACTAAACATTCTACTCTCGTTGCCAAACGCACCCTCAAGTTCCAATTTGGGAGTAAAGCATCTCTACTCACCAACTTGAGGAAATTGAGGGGGAGTTTTATTTTTTATTTTTTTTCTTTTTTTGATACAAGAGTTGGAGTTTTAAGGATATGAGAATATGTACCAACTACCAAGATATTTGGTAGAGATTCAAATTTTTGTCCAGATATCAATGTAGAAGGAAAGTCTGCACTTAATAGATATTTTGTGATATCATAAGAATTGTTATATGTTTTAGAAGATCTTTCAGTGTTATAAGAACCATTTGGTGTGAGAGAATAAGATAAATATTTTTTCATTATTTCTCTCAGCTCAGCAAGGAAAGGACATGTTCGAAACTTTAGCTGAAGAAAAATACCTTCTGTAAAATCCTTTCATCTGATCATTCAACTTTCCCGTAAATCCAATCCACAGGACTCCTTCTCCAAGTGGAAGAGAAGCATCAAACCCGAGCACCAAAACCTCGTCTTCCTCAACCAAGACTACCTCCGAAGGGTGGTAAACCTCCTGAAGCATCCATCCAAAGAAAACCCATCACCATCAACAGTGTCCGTTTCTAGCTGCAGAAATCGAATTGAAAGAAGAAGCAAACAAGAGAGAGAGGGAGAAGGAAAGACGGAAAGAATCAGCTCCTGCCTTGTTAGAGCTAAGAGTCCGGAACGAGACTGACGCATCGTCAATGACGAGATCGGCAGCATTAAGGACGAGGAACCTCGTCTCGGCGGCGACATCGACGAAGATTTCGACGGTGCCGGAGAAATTGCAAGCAGAGAGATCGGGTTTCAGCTTCAGCTCGTAACGTTTCGGGACAGCGAATTTCGGCAGCCGCGGCTGGCGCTTAAACTGTTCGAGCTCATCTCCCAAAGACTGCGCCATGCTTCTTTGCTGCTTTCAAATGCGGTTTTCCATGCGTTTATAATGAAAAGCTGCCCCGGCGGGCTCACGGATGACACACGGCCGGCACTTCCCAGGCCTGCGTTGTCGGGATGTAGTGACGTAATCCCAAGGTGGAACTTGCGGGGGGTTGTATGGTTGTACCAAACGACTTATCAAAATAAAAATTTTCAATATAAGAGTGTCTTTGTAATGAATAAGACTTTTAATAAAAAATTTTAAAAAATAAAAGTTGTCGAATGATGTAATATAATAAGGGTAATGATGAATAGTAAAAAGGATAAAGTTAAAATAGATAAGTTAGTTGTGTAGATATTTGTGTTAAAAATGAGTGAAAAGTATGGTAATTGATAGAAAAGTGTGAAAAAATAATTAAAAATATAATAGTTGTGGAGAGTGAAAAGTTTTAGATCGAAAAGTTTTAACTTGAAATTTTCTATCAATTGCCAAACACACCTTAAAATTTTTCACTTCCCCTAACTATCATATTTTTTTAATTATTTTTTTACTTATTTATATATAATTTTCATATTTTTCAATTATTTCTACACAACTATTCATACGTCTAACTTATTTTATTTACTTTTCATCATTAACTCTATTTTATTATATTATTTTCTTCTATTTTAAAAACTTATACGCTAAAAACTTTTTATCAAAAAGTTTATTACTTCCCAAATGCACTCTTAAGGAATGTTCAACAACAAATAAATTTTTTCACCTAAAATTTTTCACTTTCTGTAATTATTTTATTTTTTAATAATTTATTCATGTATTGCTATACAAATTATTCTACTTTTCAATCATTTCTATACAATAATCTGTACTACTAATCTATCTATTTTTAACTTTATTTACTTTTCTCATTATCATTACCACTGTTATCACCTCATTTTCTATTAATTTAATAACTTTTACATTAAAAATTTTTCATCTAAAAATTTTATCACTTCCTAAATATACCTAAGTCTAAAATGAAAAAGAAAATGAGATAAAACTAGCACCAAAGTCTTAAATAAAGAACTGGCCATTTTTAAAATCGTCAATTTCAAATATTATCACAAATTATACACTATATTAAACTAAAAAATCCTCAACATGACTCCTTTTTTTAATCTAGTCACTCGCCTTGGATACCAAGTATAAGATATGCTCTAGGAAAGGTATGGCTAGGCCACTACCCAGTGCAAACTCTATTTGTTTGTAACAATTATGACTATCAAAGATTAAGGAATTTTTACATACCTTATTTAGCAAAAGTGGAAGCGAAAGATTGGAAGGTTGTGCCTTAAACTTTGCCATTCGGCTAGATTGGAATCACAAGATCGAAAACCAAACACACTACCATAACCTAGATGTTGTTGGAAACAATAATTAAAATAAAACAAATTAACCAAAGCATAAGTTTCGATGATTAACAAATACAAATTTGAGTATGATATGATTACTAATAAATTTAATGAATGTCTTAAGGAATGAAAAATCAGCCCAAGTCGATCCCTAAGTCGACTCCAACTTCGACTTAGGGTGAAGTCGATTTCGAAGTCGACTCCACAAGCGACTTCAACAGGTATCTCATGGATAGCATTGAAATTGGGGAGTTAAACAACCGAAGTCGCAGATGAAGTCGACTTTAGTATTGACTTGAAGCTACATTTTCTCTCCAGCGTTGATTTTGGGGGACAAAACATCCGAAGTCGCAGTCGAAGTTGACTCCACTTGCGACTTGAGGTCAAGCCGCAGATGAAGTCGACCCCGGAATCGACTTGAAGTGGTGGCTTCCTTTCAAAGCTTAAATTGTGCAGCAAAACTTCTAAAGTCGCAGGCAAAGTCATCAACTTCAACATTATAAGGCAGATTCTCAAGCTCAAGATAAAGTACAAGTCCATTTCAAGATGAAGACAACTCAAGTTTTTCAAACTTGAGTATATGAAGACTAATACAAGCTTAAAGCAAGCAAGGCACATGAATTCATTCCAAATCAAAGATGATTAGTCCATACAAGATTCAAGTTCTTCAAATTCACAAGACTTGAAGCCAATCCAACACAAATAAAGCTTTCAGTATTGAAGGATAAGAAAAGGAAAGAAGTTAAGCAAGCAAGAGATATATCAAACTGACTTGGCACAAGAAAATAGCCAAGTCGCACCCCAAGTCGACTCCAAGATCGACTTGAGGTCAAGTCTCAAACCAAGTCGACCCTGAAAACAGACTTGGAAGCTGAAAAACAGCCAAAGTCGCACACGAAGCCGACTCCAGCATGCGACTTGGGCGAAGTCACAGACAAAGTCGACTCCACCTGCGACTTGGGGATATAACGTTCGAATTTTTAAATGTTGGACATTTATTACACGCCAACCAACTCTATAACGTTCAAAATCTTCCCTCCTATATATATAGACACTCAAGTAAGTATGGATATATACAAGATAGAGCCTAAAAGGAGGAAAGAAGTGCTACTAAGAGCTTTTACTCACTTTTCTCTACAATTGAGTGATCTATACATTTTCAAAGGAAGAACAAGCTTCAAAGTTGCGGTTTGCTTCAACGAAATACAATTGGTTTCTCCTACAGATTCTTCCTCAAGTTGAAACTTGTTACACAACTCAGTAAAGTGTATATTTTCTCTATTTTCACATTATTGTTTGTTTTTAGTGCTTGGTTTGAGTTTGGTAGTTCAAACCAAGACATTGCAGGTAGAGTTGTGATTGGAGTGTAACTCATCACCTACTTATGTTGATTGTATATGCCCCCTAGAGCTAGAATCTAGAAGCGAGCGGAGGCTCTGGTTGTATATGCCCCCTAGAGCTAGAATCTAGAAGAGAGCGGAGACTCTAGTTGTATTCGCGGAATACATAGTGGAACCCAAGTCACAAGGGTGTGTGAGCTTGGAAAAGTGGAGTAGGGAAAGGTTATCAGAACCACTATAAATCTCATCTACTATTTTTCTTTATTGCTTTCATTATCTTATTGCTTTTTATTTGTTACAATCTAGGGGATTAAAACTTTAAAGGAGTTAAGTTTTGATTTACTAAAGAATTTTTTAAGAACCTAATTCACCCCTCCCCTTTTGGGTTTTACCATAAATTCGGGACCAACAGATGTCACTAATCTCTAAAAGGATTCAGAAGAAATCTCTAAAAAAATCTAAAGATTTCTTCATTATCTTTTGGTGTGTATCTCTCCCAAAAACCTCATGCATACATATAATTGGACTGGAAGGAATATGTAGTAGCTAGTTAGGAGCTATCCCACTATCAGTACACTTCCATACATTATGAAGCCAATTGGAATTGCATTTCTTAGTACGAGTAGTAAGAAATCTATTATGGGCATACAGAAATCCCAATCCTAGTAGAATTTTAACATTTCTCACTCGCACATAATGTGTTCCTCAACTAATCTCCCTTTCAAGATTATTCATACAGGCAAATAGGTCATGCAACCTGTGAGTACTAAGAAGCTTAAGTCCATGCATCTGTTAGGAATATATAGCAGCTACAACCCAAAATAAAATTGTATGTACATATATACACATATGTCTCGCTCTGCCTCAGACGCATTTTATTTATATTAGTCTGAGTATATCTAATCTCTCATAAGGTTAGACTTGACTTTCTCTCTTATTGCATTGTAATCATAATCATGTCTAATAACGTGAACTAATCATATAAATAGACATAACTGGTCAACCGGTGAATACAAGTAAGTAGTGTAAATAAAATAATCTTCTTTTCACACATATACCTCTTAATTATAGACTAACTGCTTTCCTAGACATGTCCCGCAAAGTAGCATCACTCATGACTTATAAGTAACATTCTAAGCTAGCTACATTAGACTACAACTTAAAAATATAATCAAAAGTCATATAATGCATTGTTCACAATCTCACTGCAAGTGCACAAGTTGTGGATTGTAGTGTATAAATTATCATCCTTAGAGATTTCAGGACTATAAACTTTGCTTTTAAAGGCTTTCGTATAGAACATGAAAAGAATATAATGAATAGAATAAAATAAAATAAAAAGTAAAAAAGTGAGAAGTGAAAATAAAATTGAAAATTAGAACAAGTAGTAGAAAATAAGGATGCAAATACCTAAAGTCTAGGGTGTCACATGCGTCTTTCGTAGTAGATAGTGATATAATTATTTAATCCGGATATTATTTGTTAAAGGAGAACAAATCCTAATTTATCCTTGGACATTCTTTCAAAATCTACAAGGTTTACCCTAATTCTCTTAACCACATATTCTCATGGGATTAAGTCAATTAGAATCCATTAAGATGTATAATTGTTCATAAAAGTTCTCAAGGTCATCATGCCTATTGTAATAATCTTAGATTTTCAGGTTTAATATCTTAATTGTCATATATTAGGGTATGTTTGGCAATTTGTAAAAGTTGTCAAGTTAAAACTTTTCAATCTAAAACTTTTCACTCTCCATAACTATTCTTTTTTTAATTATTTTTTTACACATTTTTCTATACAATAATCCTACTTTTCAATCATTTCTACACAACTACCAATATAACTAACCTATTTATTTTAAATTGATTCATTTTACTCATCATCATTACTCCTACGATATTATATCATTTGACAACTTTTATTCTTCAAAAGTTTTTATCAAAAGTTTTATTCATTACCAAACGCAACCTAGATTTGCACCTCTTGGTTTCATCACCTAATATAAACAATCATGCTAAAGTATGAGCTTATGTATAAAGCAAACATTAAAATCACAAAATATTAAATTAACAACAATATCTATTATAAATAAATTACAACCATACACATGCTATATTGTACGCATGCTAAATCTTAAATCCTAGATTTAGGATTTAGCAAGCACATTTAAGTCCAAAATAAAATTAAAATTCAAACTCAACTTAAATAAGGCAATTAAAACTAAAAAGAGAAAAGATATCGCAAAGCTTATTAGTTGGATGCCTAGATGGTGTGTCGACCACTCCACGTAACTCACTGGTCCACCTCTTGCCCGTGCTCTCCACCCTTGCCTTCACCCTCTTTTGTGATTTCTTTAGGTTTCTCCATGTCCCCTCCTCCTCAGCCACAACACCTATTTATAATAGCACAAACCTGCTAATGTGGTTGTAATACTCAAATTGCGCAATCTAGATGCGCGTTAGATAGCTAGAATTTTCTAGCTATTGAATTGCGTACATATAATGTTGTTGTAAACAACTGGAAGAATGCACTGAAATTGTTAAATCTTAGCCATGGAATAGTGTATTAGATGGGCAGTTTGTAGTTTGCAGGAGTTATGGACAAATTAGGGTAGATGAAGGGCTGCTGATGGTTGAATTAACTTAGGGTAGTGGACAGGTGCTAACTTGGATGGTGAAGATTTGCGGGAGATTGGATGGCTTGATCATAGCCTAGAAGATTGATGGGTGATTTGAGATTGTGCAAAAATTTGGATGGTTGGGATGCAACATTGAAGGGTGGCTGGATTAAATTCTGGATGGTACGCACCTTGGACTACACAGCTTGAAAATTTTAGGCGATGGGTTAATTGCTGATTTTTTGGACCTTGATTACATAGGCTAAATCATTGTAGGATTTTAGAGATGGACGACTGAGATTTATTTAATAGGCGGTGCATTGATTGCTGAATTTCAGGTCGTGGAATGCTACTAATCGGAGGGATAAATCGACGGTATGATTGGTTTAGATTTGAGCTGGTTTGTGGCTAAAATAGAAATGGACAGTGCAAAAATTCTGGCCTGGATGGTTGGATTTAATTGACGGGATTTGGGCGGCCTAGAATTCCACCGATGCTTAGATGACAAAATTGGTTGCTGACTTGACATGTTCATATGGCGGGCCCCATGCTTGGACTTGTAAAACCTGCATAAAATATTATTTAAAAAATTAATACGATATCAAACACAATTTATTTCATTGCAATAAATAAAAAATATAATTTCAATCTAAAAGATCTAAAAAATTATTTAAATAACTTGAAATTAATATTTAATGCCCATTTGTTGTAAAAATATATTTTAAAGCAACTTTCACATTATTCACAAATATTTACCCATTAAATTGGTACAAAATGCCCGCAAAATATATTATTAATTGTCACTTATCATGCATAATATTAAAGCCATTATAGCTTCAAGGATTCTTATGATGAGGAGACAAGAATTATTCAAGTCAAGGAAACTCGACTGACTTCTTTTATTAATTGCGAAGCATACGTGCTATGGTGGAGAAACTCCTGACTCAAGAGAAGCGTATGTCATTAACTTTTAAATATCATAAAAACCTTAGTTCAATTACTACCAAGTGCATAACTTGTGTTCTTAAAGTGCTTACCCACCTTAGGCACTAACCAAGACTCACGTATGACTTTAACGAAATCAAATGGGATGTGGAACTCCCACTACAATCAAGATCTAATAAGATATGACCTCATCTTGATTATCTTATCAAGGCGACAATTGCCTTAGGCCTTATGCTCATATAGAACACATATCTCACCTAAGTTGTCTCATCTCTATATGTTCTCAAAACATTAGAGACGATTGCCCATAAGAGAGGATCAATATCTGACTTTATTGACATACTTTAGATTGAATCTTTCTCATTTATTTAACTATGCTAGTATCAATATTACAAATTAACAAACATCATGATCTACACAATGTAAGATATGTTGCATAGCTGTTAGATGTACCATAAATTCAGCTTTTAAAATTAGGTTATTTCTTACTATCTATAGAATGACATCGTTTTCTTAGTAACGGTATACAACCTAATATTTATTTTCACATCTCTAGATTCCACATCAATCAATATCTACATGACCCATAGGACCAAACTATTATTTTGGAAAATAATTTGCGGTGCAAGAGCCAATATAAGTTAAAATCCTCAATAGTCTCATATAAGATTTAACTAATGTTTGTTTACTAAATCAATGGTATAACATGTATTAGAATGAGTACCTATCATTGTTGAAACATTAGGCAAATTAAGCACAATCCATGTTTTGATGATTAACAACTCAATTTGAGAATAATTTAAATACTAATGTGTTTATTAAGTGATGCTAAGGCTCATTTATTCAAAAGTCAAAAGGTTGGCAGGCTAAATCGGTGCCAAGTCAACTCAAGCATCCACTTTGGTGAAGTAAATACCCAAGTTGACTCCAGTATCAACTTCAATGCCCCAAAAATCGACAATGCTAAAATTTAGACTTCGAGACAGACAAAGTTGCAACCGAAGTCGACTCTGCTTGTAACTTAGATGAAGTCGCAACACCAAGTTGACTCCAACTGCGACTTGGGTGAATCTCAGTTATAAGAGTTGAGTTTTATAAGGTTAAGTTGCATATCAAGTCGACTCCACTGAGTTGCACCTCAAGTCGACCCCAATATACGACTTGGGTAAAGTTACACTTTAAGTCGACTCGAGCTTGTGACTTAAGTAAAGATCATCATTAAGATGCTTCCAAAATCTCTTATTAGAATGAAAAATTTAAATTCAAGAGGCAATATCAACCTTGAGTCAAGACTACTGAAAAGAATTTTATCAAGTGACCAAGGAATATTATACAAACTTAAATATAGTGATAAAAGTTAAGGACTAAAATCCCAAATGAAGATCCATGCATTCAAAAAGAGAAGAAGAAAGAAGGTCAAACACAAGTAGATCATAAACAAAATCTAAAATTCCAATAAGGCATATGGCTGGTGAAGTCGCATCTGAAGTCGACTTCACCTGCGACTTAGGTCAAGTCCAAGAATATGTTGACTTGAGTATGGAACCTGACCTATAAGATAAAGGCCGAAGTCGCATCCAAAGTCGACTCTAGTCTATGACTTCGGTGAAGTCGCACCTGAAGTCAACTCCACTCTACGACTTAGAAGAAATCGCATTTCAGATAGACTCCAAGTATGACTTGGCTCATAATGGTCATAAAAATTTAAACATTGGCGCATTAAATGAGCGCCACCTACCATCAAACATTCAAATTTACTTCTTTTTATTTAAAGGACTTCAAATAAATGAGGAGAGTAGATGAAAGAACGTTGATTGAGTTCACTTTCCTCATTTTCCAGTATTTAAGTGATTTACAAGAAGTTTCTCAAAAAGAACACTGCATATAACTGCTGAGAGCTAAACTGCTTCATCTTCAACCTCTTCTACAAGTTCTTCATTGTGCTTGAAGCTTCCTACACAACTATAAAGTATAGAATTTTTATTTATTCATTGATCATTTGTATTCTACTTGGTTTAGTATTAGAGACTGAGACTAAGTGAAGACAAAGTAGCATGTAATTGGAGTGGAACTCATCGCCTATGTGAAATCCTAACCCAAGTAGGCCATATGTATGCATTGAACATGTATTTGATGATTATTTATGAATTATGGAGTTATGAAGGTATTTTATGATTTTTGCTAATTATGGCAACTAGAGTTATGTGTTAGCATTAATGATGTGATTAAGCATTTTAAGCCTAAATGAGATAATGGATTTAGAATGAATTATTTGTGATTTAAGTGTGTAATTATATCATGAAAAATCATTTTTCATGATTTAAAATGAATTATGGAAATAAAGATGGAAATTGTTAAGTGTGAAGGAAAATATTGAAAAATTCATAACTCAACGCCTAAAAGGCGGATTCAAGTGAAATTTGACATGAAGATTGTTAATATTAGGCTTAGTATTATGGAATGAAAAGATTATGAAAATTCTTGATGAAATGAGAATTATGAATTTTTTTAAGTATGTGTTCATTTCAACCGTTAACTTTAAATGGCTATATCGGGAGCTAGAAAACTCAGATCGAGTTGAAATTTGAAATAGTTGAATGAAATGGTGAGATATTTATTTTGAATGTCTTGGATTAAGCATGACATGTTGGGAAAGTGCCTTCTTAGAAAAAGGTGGCTATGGTTGACTTATGCTCCAAGAGAGTACCATATCATAAACGTAAAGGTGCATGACATGATGACACGGAATTAAATGAGATATGAGGTGTCTATTGCAGGAAATTTTGAGGGAATTTATGCATTTAAATAAAATGCATAATGCCATGAATTATCCATCCATTTAATGCATGAAATGAT
>JAXCLR010053035.1:0-16581 GCA_035584095.1 Annona squamosa | reverse complement strand
ATTCATGAATTTTCATTTATTCATAAAATAATTACAAAATTACAAATGTTGAAATGACGCGTATACGGTCAAAGTAATGCGTATACGGTCAGGGTTCCACAAAATCAGTCCAAGTATATCAAAGAAATGCTAAAAAAATTTGGAATGCAGATTAGCAAGGGAGCAAACACTCCAATGAATTCAACAATCAAGATCGATATAGATGAAAATGGTAAATGTGTCAAACAAAAGTTATACAAAAGTATGATAAGTTCTTTGTATTTAATGGCTTCTAGATCCGATATTCTTTTCAATATTTGTATGCGCTCTAGATTTCAATCATGTCCAAAAGAATCACATTTAATGGCTGTTAAAAGAATTTTTAAATATTTGATAAATACCACTAATCTTGGACTATGACATCCAAAGGGGTCAACTTTTGGTTTAATCGGCTATTCAGATGCGGATTTTGTCGGATACAAAGTATATAGGAAAAGTACTAATGGAACATGTAACTTCCTTGGAAACATGTTGGTTTCATGGTATTCAAAAAAACAAACTAATGTTTCTCTATCTATGGTGGAAGCTGAATATATAGTCGTCGGAAGCTGTTATACCTAACTACTTTGGATGAAATAGCAACTTAAAGATTATGGTGTTGATTATTATAATATTCCAATTAGATGTAAATTCTGTATTGTATTCTAGAACTAAACATATAGATGTAAGATATTATTTTATTCGTGAACATATTGAAAATCATGATATTTGTCTAGAATATGTGAAAACTGAAGACCGGATTGCAGATATATTCACCAAACTTTTAGCAAAAGAATCATTTTATAAAATTAAAAATGATATCAGGATGATTGAATTAAAATAAACTTAGAAAAGTCCAAGTCAATAGGCCAAGTTGACTTTGGAAGTCCCAAGTCGACTTTGGCGAAGTCGACTCTGGTAAGGCCAAGTTGACTTTGCAGAGGCGAAGTTGACTTCGCCTAAGGCAAGTCGACTTCAGGCGCAACCGTCCAGCTTCCCGCATGGTCTGATTTTTTTCTTCTTTTTCCTTCTTTTCTTCTTCCTTCTTCTTCTCTCGCACCGTCGAGCTCTCCTCTTCTCTCTTTTTCTCTCCATCTCTCTCTCAGCCCTCGATTTCCACCTCTCTCTAGAACCAACTCTCTCCAATCTCCCCTTCTGTCCAGTCTCCATCTCTCCCGCTCGAGCACTCTCTCTCTCTCTCTCTGCTTCACTCTCTCCCTATTTTTGTCCCTCTTTTTCTCTCTCGTCTCCAATCTCTCTTTCATCTCCAGTCTCCCTCTCTCGTTTCTAGCCTCCTTTCCTCTCACGGTTTCCATCTCTCCCTCTTTCTTTTGAGACTTGTCTTATTGGTTCATCTCCCATAGTCTCTTTCACTCTCTCTCAAACCCGCTATCTCTCTCACTCAAACTCTTCATCTCTCTCAAGCTACATTTGAAAATCCCATTTGAGAAACCCAATCCAAAATGGCACCCAAATCTAGATTGCCCAAATTGGCTGTGTCCAAACCATCCCTAAGGCCATTTCCCAGACCATCCGGCTCCCAAGCTGAAGCAGAAATTTCTAGGAGACAATAGACACCCTCTAAGCGTGCCTCAGAGGAACCATCCACTTCCATCGATTGTCGAGTCCGATTCCAAGCAAGGACTCCATCCATGACTGCTCCTAGAGAAGAAGAACCCCAAACTTCCCATAGTACTGAAATAGGGGCCAGAAGAAGGGGAACTCCAACTACAAAGGGGCAGGTTTTGAAAATGCCAACCACTTATTTCAAGACCGAGCTACAGCACAGCAAGTTTTACAAGAGTTTCTACGAGCGTAAAATTTTCATACCCAAGATCATAGATTTCAAATTTTTAAGTGATTATGAGTTTGAAATCGAGGAGTTACTAGATTTCCAAGGTTGGACGAGACTGTTAAAAGCCGATGACAGAGTATATCCTGATTTGACCTGCATTTTTTACTATCTGTGGGATGAAGAATACTTTAGCATCTTTGTTAAAGGAGTTGAGATGTTCTCGAGCACAAATGGGGGCCCCAAGTCAAGATTAGGCTTTTCTGAAGATCACCAGAATCCTTGGAGTACCATTTGAGGATAAACAGCTACCTGCTGACTTACCTCTCGCTCAAATGTACAACCAGCTCACTAGGAGCAACAAATATCACCTAGGGATCAAGTTTCTACACTACATGGACTTATCCCCTAGGTTGAGGGTCCTAAGGCTGTTGATCACCCACTGCATCTACCCCAAGAGCGGAGGCAGAAATCAGGTGAACCCACAGGAGGCGAAAATCCTTTGGAAAGTCCCCAATAGAGTCAAAGTCAGCCTCCCATGACTCTTCCTTGAAGCCCTTGCCTCTAGAAATGACAACCCGCGAGGAGTTCTGCCTTATGGGACATGGATCACTAAAATCCTTGAGTTCTACGAAGTCGATATCGATGGAGAGTCGTTTGAAGCATTGAGGCCGACAAATGCAATAAATCACATATAAATGTTCAATGCATATATTGAATCCTACTTAGGTTGAGGTTTCACACTGAAGTTGTTTGCAAATATTTCTTTATGAAAAGGTCAAAATTCTACATTTTCATCGTAAAATCCTTTAAAACTAGCATTCTTTGCTTACTTATAAGCAAATTCTTAAAATCATCAATATAAATCTTTTCCAATCATTGCATACTTGACCTAAGATAAATATTTTAAAAAGTATTGCTTGCTTCCAATGAAGCAATTTTTGAGGCATTTCATTAAAGTCATAATTTTCAAGGCTTGTGCTTACTCTCTATTGTAAGAAATTCTTTGAAGCATCAATATAAATATTTTTAGTTATTTTAACACTTTGAATGAAATCAATATTTTGAAAATTTTGCTTGCTTACCTGTGATAACTTTAATCCCTTACTTTCACATTTCCTTTGCCTTTGTCTAAATAAATGAAAATGACCATTTATTTATAAATTTCAAGTGCTTTCATCCCTTAGGTTTTTCTAATCCACATGAATTACATCAACTTACTTAACCTACTTTTCTTTCAAGTTAAGTGTTAACTTTTTCAATTGATGCATTGGTGTGTCTTATGGCTCACTTGACCATTCCTTCCATTTTTTTAAATCCTTATTTAGGGTAAATTTTCAAACCTATTATAACTTTTGAATTTAACTCAACATATGGAAGTTTATTACTTTCTATTTATGATTAAACATTCGTTCTTTACATTTTTCACATTGGTGTTCATTCAAGGCACTTATGTAGAGCTATTAATTTCAATCCCAAATTTTGAGATTTCATAATTTTTTCAAAAACAACCCTCTTTTTCACATTTTGCCACATTTTCCTTGCATTTTTATATTTTAGCTAATCATACTTGGTAATTTCTCATTCTTGCAATCCATACTCTTCATGTGCACTCTCTTAGTCACAAATGCATTGTGTGTTAATCAAGTTTATATAAAATAGAAAATTTTCTTCCATTTTGGCTTAGTTTAAGCACTTATTTGTAACTTAATTAAGGTATAATCATGAAATCAAAAGCTTTTAATTAAAATACTCAAAACAACAACTTTTTTTCCCTCTTTTCTTCATCTTGGACGTCCCCATCATATGTGTCATATAAAACAGATTTTTCATTTTCTATTTCCACCACGTCTATAATACTCCATTAATGGGGTATTTTACCCTTATGATTATCCATATTACTTATTGTTCAAGTCATGCAACATTTCCACCCTAAATGAATGGAAATTACACCTAGTTGTTAAAAGTTTCACCCAACTAAGGCTCATCAAACAAGCTTGGTTTAACATAAATTAAACATGAAAATCATTCACAAAATCCATACATATAACATGCTCAAAATAGCAACTTAAATTTGAAATTAATTAAAATTTCAGCATGGTTAGCATGGTTAGCATGTTCATATCAAACCTAATCACACATGTCCTTTCTTGAAACCTTGAATTGAATCTCTTATCTCATTTAATATTTAACAACCCTCTCAAGGGCTTCATAAATCATTAATAAACATTCATAAATGAATTAATTTATGAATCATTACTTAACTTAGAAAGATTAATAATTTAACAAAACCAAACTTGGTTTTAAACACTTACTTGTGATGTGTAGTGTGGGTTTCCCCCTTCCCTCGTCTTCTTTTCCTCTTATTTTTTTCTTCTTTTTTTCCTCCTTTGTCCTTCTTGTTTGGTAAGTCACCTTACTGTAATTTTTTTCAGATTTATGCCATGCCCCAAAAATGTCCCAAGCTGTCCATCTCGTTCCCTTTTATAAGGATGCTTCTAATGCCCATTTCCCACTTCATTTTTGAGGTTTAATAAATCATTGTTTATCCATACAAGAGCTGCCTTGTTTATCCATGA
Organism: Annona squamosa; assembly: GCA_035584095.1. Lineage (NCBI taxonomy): Eukaryota > Viridiplantae > Streptophyta > Magnoliopsida > Magnoliales > Annonaceae > Annona > Annona squamosa. The sequence goes on along the minus strand of JAXCLR010053035.1, from coordinate 12,192 downwards.
AATTTCTTCTTTATATATATTTATAAAAATTTTGCCCAAAAATCTACCCCTTGGTCATGTTCCAAAGATGCCCATTTTTTGCATTTTGTGAGCACAAAATCTACTTAATATTGCTGCCCATTTAACATCCCCGCACATAGCCCTTTTTGGTGCATTTCTCAATTTTAAAAAGTGCAAAATGGACACTCATTTGTACCTTTAAATGCATTGACTTTTGCATTAATGAATTCACTTTTTAAAATGTAAAAAGTCAAAGGGTTTTAACTATAAGTGATTAAGTATGTTTTCATATAATTTAGCTTAATCAAATCCAATCATATGATAAAGCATCTTATTTTAGTCATTCATAAAAATTTCATCTCAAGATGACCTTTCTAATGTAAGATATGATCATTTGAAAGTATCTCACAAAAATTCATGAAATTAAATCATTATCATCATAATCTACTCATGGTTAATATAATTCATACCATTCATGAGGTAGAACATACCATTAAGTGCTTATGAATTTATAGATGTTAATTTATGAATTTTCCAACAATAATCTCAGGAATCTCATAATTATCCTTAATTTAACATAATAAATGGAATAATTAATCATGCCACATCATCATTTCATACCTCATTTTGTCTTTATGTGTACATTAATCCACATTGGGCTAAAATGATTAACTTAACCACCTTACTTAGTCAATTGTCCTAATCTCATTTATCCATTTCAATGCACACATTAATACTTCTTGAATACCTAGGTTACATTTATTGAACTCAAAATATTCTAGGTATCACTAAGTCTCCACTGAAAGAAGGAAAAAGGAAATAGAGCTGTTGGTCAAAAGTATAGATAGTTTCAAAAGAATACAAAGGACATGTGCTCTTGGCTCATGACAAGCAGCCGATGGAAAATGGTTTACATGTTGAAAAAATCACTTAAAGTTGTTATTTACATCAAACTATTTTATTATATTAAATTTGTACCATTTTCAAAGGTCCATACACATATCTGATTGGGATGAAAATTAGTATGGCAATAGAATGCATCATTATAAATACAATAGGCAGAGTAAGTGGGACACATATGGATGATTAAGGAGTTGTTTACATGAAATTTTTTATTTTTAAAAAATGCAAAATGTGCACTTAAATGAACTACATGACTAGGGTGGCTAGTGGACGTGATTCGAGATAGATTTTTATGGCAAGGAAATGCCAAAAAGTCCATGATAAGTGGACCTCCATAAGTAGATAGTAACATGGTAAGGAAGATGTACACGTCCAAAGCTACTGTTTGAATATTTTTATGATTATTTTAAATGCTAAATGGACCTCTAAATGAGCTCCTAGTTAGGGTAATCAAGTAACAATTAGTTAAAGCTGCAATTTTATGGAAAAATTGCAAAAGGGGCAGCTGCGTATGGACATGATTACATGGACAGCAAATGGAGCAATGGTGATGTGAACGTCCAAGGCTATTATGTGATTTTTTATGATTTTTTTAATATGCTAAATGGACCCCTAGGTAGGCTAGTAGCTAGGGTGATTAAATACTCATAACTTAAAGTCGAATTATGTGTGGAAAATTTCACAAAGGCTGCTAAAAATGGACGTTCTAATGGGGACATCAACATGGACTTCAATGCATGGATTTTTTATGATTTTTTAAAGATAACTATCTAATTTATTTGGATGATATTATGTCATGTCATCAAAGGGGATAAACATGCTTTAATTAACTGCTAATTCATGTGGCAAATGGGGCGTATGAAGTTGAAAAATCCAGCTGATACTAAGGTGGACATCCATAGGTCAAGAGTTGGAGAGAGAAATTTTTTCAAGGAGCAAATCCCCTAAACTCCAGCAGTGAACACGTCCCCATTCAGAGGAGAAAAATATAAGAAAAAAAGGAGAAGAAAGAAGAGGAATTCAAGCTAGAAAAATGAAGTTTAAGTTGGATTCAATTAATGTAAGTATATTCCATGATTTGAGTTCTTTAATCTTAAGTTTTTCATTTCAACTTATGAGTCAAGAATTTGATTTATAATGAACCCTTAAAGTATGATTTATGATGCCCTTGATTAGGGTATTGATTAAGGATTGAATGAAAAGAATGAAGTCAAGGGTTCAAAAGGATGAAAATGGATATTAGGGTTGAATATGGGTTTATAATCATGGTTGAAATTTTCTTAAATTCATAGATGATGTTGCTGTTTTGATGTATTATTATGATTACATAATGATTATTGATTAAATGAATTATATATATTGATTTGGGCTTAAGTTATGAATTTTAGAAAGCATATGAATTAGGGTTACACATATGACCCGATTTCCATGTTTTTATTTTAAAAATGATATATGAATTAGCCCAAATGATTTAAGGATGATTAAGAGGGTAAAATACCTTAGATATAGAGTACTTTGGATGTTCAAAATGGGTTGAGATGATTTGTCCTAAATCTGATTTTAATGGCATGTATTGGAACGTCCAAAGAGGGGTGCAAAAGGGTACCCAAAATGTGTATGGAAGTTGCTGTTTTGTAAGCAACTAATATATGGACTTTAATTATGTCTTAATAACCTAAATTGGGATAAGAAAAATATGATTAATTGTTGAAATTTATAGATTAGAAAATTATTTTGATTTAAGTATCAAAAGAGGCATTGAAATGATGAAAAATGGGTCTCAAAGTTGTTGTTTTGGAACCCAATGATGAATGGATTAAAATTCTGAAATTAAACCCTAAATTATATTTTAATTAAGGGGTTTAATCATGTTGGAATAAGAGACAAGTTGCTGTGTTGAAATATTTCAAAAAATACATGATCTATGTATTGAGAAATGGACATATATGGAGAAATAGGCATGAGAAAATGATAAATGATTTATATAATTTATTAAAATGTAAAAATCTATGAAAAATGATGAAACACGTGAATTATGTTGCTGTTTTAGCAAATAATGATAATTTCAAAATTTGATATTAATATATGATGTCTAAGTTATTAATTAAATGCTTAAAATGAGCACCAACGTATGAAAAGTGAAAATTATGTTAAAAATGATTAATTGAGGTAATAAACCTCCAAATAATGATTTGATGAATGGTTATTATATGTATGCAAGTTTATCCTACATAAGAGTATTAAAAATGAAAGGAATGAATGAATGATTTGATATGTATAAGTTATGTTAATATGTATGAACACCCGACTTGAAAGACAAGTGGGTCAAGCTAGTATAATTTAAATAAAAATAGATTTATGTAGGTTGAAAAATCTTAAGGGATGTAGTATTTGAAGTTGATGCAAATAAATGAAATGTTATTTTCATTTATCTAGGCAAAGGTAAGGAAAAAGATTGAAGAAAAGGATTAAAAATGGATTTTAAAAATAACGGCTTTAATGAAAAGCCAACAGTTTTGAAAACGGATGACTTTAATGAAAAGCCTTAAAGTTAGCTTTATGGGAAGCAAACAACACTTTTTAAGATAAAGATTTTATCACAAGTATTTTCAAAAATTGTGAATGCTTTATGCTAATGGATTGAGGAATTTGGTTATAAATAAGCAAGTTCTTCATGATGATATATTTTCAAAGGATTTCATATTTTATACCGATGGTTTTAAAGAATTTGCTTTTAAGAAAACAAGTTCTTTATGATATTGTTTCAAAAAAAAATTATAAAAAAAAGGAATTTTATCCTTTTTCATAAAGCAACATTTGTAAATAAGTTTTGAGTTATTATTACGACATTTTGTGATAAATAATTATGTTTATGAAAGAAAAAGAAAAAGGGTTTTGAATTATGGAAAAAAATTAGTTTTTATGTCATGTTATTTAAATATAAACGACGATTTAGGCATAGTCCATATGTTTTGAAATGATATTCTAAAAGCTTTAATTTCCTTTAGATAAGGAAATATGTTGAAAATGTCTTGAAAAATATTTATACGAATATTGTTAAAACGGGATTTAAGGATGACCAACCCAAAAAGTTGATTTTATATAATGATTTGATTTTGAGTTACGAAAATGACATACAAAGGACTATGCAAGCCCCTCTTTATGTAAAAAATGGCAAAACTTGATATGTGGATAAGAAGTTGATTTTAGGGTGATTGAGAAGGGGATGGTACAATTGCATAGCCTTTGTAAGCAAAAGGGCCCGAAATTGAAATCAAGAAAATGCTAGAAAATATATGGTTTATATTTTGAAATTTTAAAAGTTTTGAAGATATGTTATCATTAGGGTTTTAAGATATATTATTTTTCTCAAATATTTTAAATAATTGTCAAAATATTTCTCAAAGAATTTAAGAAAGGTCATCTGAAAACTAGATTTCAAAGGAAAACTTGTTTAAAGTGGGTGCGCTCACTTTACAAGTTGACACAGATTGCGGTCTGTGATGTTCGTTTTTCAAAATGATTACACAAGACCAAAGAAAGGTAATTAAAAAGGGTAAAACATATATATTTTGCATTAACGAGCCCAAACGTGACTTGTATATGGTTTTTAAGAATGAATGTTTATGAAAATGTTCTAGGACATAGAATTGTCCTCATGAACAAAGAAATTTTGTGACAATATTTTAGGACATACAAATGTCCTCAGGTAAAAAAGTGTTCAAGATATTTAAGGAAAATATTTTAAAGGAAGTCTTGTCCTAAAAGAGAAAATATTTTCTTATTGAGTTGTCACTCGCGTTTTATTTTTCCAAACCTTAAGCAGGTACTAAAAAACTCAAGAAGATGTGAACCTAAGCAATAAAGGAAAGTACGTGATGATAGCCATGTGGGCTATAAAGAATGAGATAACATGGTTTAAAGTTCTAAGGTATATTAATGTATATGGTAACTTATTTAGAATTATAAGTTCTATGTGTACCAATGATTGAATGTATATGTGTATAGAACGAAAATATCATGATTTAGTCAAAAAGACTATATATGAAATTTATTACAAGTGTATCGCCGCTTGTATGATGAATGATAGAGAATGTAAAGAAATGAATGATGATAGAAAAAAATAAATTTGGACGAAATCCAATTAAGAACCCACCACGTGATCAGGGCAACAATCCTGATTCGCATTTACCAATCGATGCACCAGATTCACAATTTCATTTGGCACTGGTTTTCTGTTTTAGCCAAAAACCACTTGAGTCGTATGAACTGGGTGGTTGAACCATAAAAATCAGTTAGACCACAGTCGGTTCACACCTTTTTTTGTAAATAATAAAAAGGAAGGAAAAATGAGAGGGCCCCGCAAACCCTACTCTCTCACCTGTTCTGTGCATCTTTCTCGCTCGCAAACCCTTTTGTAGGTTTCACCCAAATCGTCGTCAGGCAATTTGTCATCCAACAACATAGCGTATGGCACAATGTCCCCGTTTCGCCCATACCCCATCATTCAACAGTGTTTAGCAACTCATTGTCTAGCAACACAGCTTCTGGCATAAGGTCTCCATTTCAGGCTTTGTTTGTCTCTTCTCTAGTGTCTATTTGCCTTTTCTAGTGAGCCCGCAAGCCCTTCTCTCCTGCCTATGTTGTGCGTCTTTCCCTCCCGCAAACCCTTTCACCCCTTTCGCAAGTTTCGCCCAAATCGTCGTTCGGTAAATCATCATTCGGCAAATCATCATCTGACAACACAGCGTCTGGCACAAAGTCCCTATTTTTCCCTTTTCACCCAAACCCATCATTCAGCAGTGTCTAGCACAAGGTCTCTGTTTCAGGCTCTGTTTGCCTCTTCTCCCGCATCGATTTGCTATTTTAGACTTCCAGCAACTGTCGGCATCGATTTGCCAATTCATCTCTTTCTTCTTGGTCATTTTCTTCGCTTCTGGCGTCACAACATTTGTTCACAGCATCCCTTTCGCCATCGCCAGCAGCAAGGTCAGCTCATTTCTTCTTTTCCGGTGATGAACACTGTTAAACGGGTAATGCGAAATGGTAGTGTGAAGTGGGATTTTAAACTATGGCTGAAGCTTTGCATTTTTTTAATATAATTTTATTCTGCACTATGGGCCAAACTTTATGAGCATTCATTGCATCTTTATGTTTTATTTAGTGATACCATATAAAAAATTTATGCACTGTGGGCCACACTCCACATGGCTTAGAAAAATCTGGAATTATATGCTTTATTTAGTAGATACCATATAAAAAGTTTCTGCACTGTAGGCCACACTCCATATGGCTAAGAAAATTTTGGAAAGGAACAAATTTGTATACGTCATTGTAATTTTAATTTTATATTCTTTAAATTTTTAAAATCAGGTAATATTTTGCCATGTTATGGATTAATTGATGAATATACATTTTTCTACATAGTTAGAACAATGAGTTATACATTAAATTAGAATTGTTATTTAGATTAAATATAAGATTTGCATGCATGATGAAATTTTATTTATAATTTGACTTGTAGGTTTTACAAAAAATATCAGAATCCCAATCAGAACCCTCAACTGTTGAGCCTGCAAGTGTCCCAAATATGAATAGTAGTTCCACATTCGCTGCTGTGGAATCTCGTGCATCAAGGGGTAGAAATGATATTTGTTAGAATCACGTAACAGAGATTGGAAAAGGAAAATATAAATGTTTATATTGTGGAAACATATCTAGTGGCGAAGGAATTCACCGTATGAAAAACATTTAGCAAAGGTAAAAGGTGACATAGCAGTTTGCAAGTGTCATACCATATACAAGAACAGATAAAACTTGATTTAGATGACATTACTTCCCAAAAAAGTCATCAGCAACCTTTCAATGCCACAGAAGAGAGTTTATTTGTATCATTAAACACCATTGATGAAGAAGTTGAAGAAGTAAGAGAAGTTAATCAAAATGCAACAAAGAAATTAAAAGGTGTTTCAAAGCTCTTTTTAGTTCAACCTTCTATAAAATGTGCTATGGCTGGAAAAAGATGCTATTGATCGAGCTCACGCTTCTATTAGTTGATGGTTTTTCATTATTACATCCCTTTTAATGTTATGAATTCTCCTTATTTTCAAGAGATGGTATATAACATTATTACTATTGGTCATGGATTTAGAGTTCCTACCTATCATGATATGCATGGTTCTATTTTTAAAAAAAATTATCAAACAATTTAACAGTTTGTCTATTCCTACAAAGAAAAATGGAAAGAGTATGGATGCACTATTATGGCTGATGGTTGGATAGGTCAGAAGAAAAGAATTTTGATTAATTTTCTTGTTTATTGTTCTAGAGGCACAATTTTTCTTAAATCTGTCAATGCATCTATAGAGATGAAAATTGCAAATAAGCTTTGCAATCTATTTAAAAAATTCATAGACGAAGTGGGTACATAGCATGTTGTTCAATTGGTAACTAATAATATATCAAATTATAAATTGGTTGGAGAAATATTGAAATACACATATTCATATATTGTTTGGACACAATGTGTAACACATTGCTTAGATTTAATGTTAGAAGATATTGCAAAAATTTATGTAGTGAGTATGGTGATTGATGAAGCTCGTTCCATTTCTATTTTTATATACAAAAACAGTTTTGCACTTGCATTGATGAGAAAATATATAGATGGAAAGGAGTTAATTCAGCCTGCAATGATGTGGTTTGCAACTCACTTTTTGGCAATTCAAAGTCTCTTAACATGCAAAGATAAATTAAGAGTCATGGTTGTTAGTAAAGAATGGGATGATAGAAAGTGGCATCGTAATCAAAGGTGAAGACAATAATCGGTCTGATACTTTGTTCCGCATTTTGGGAACGATGTGAAATTATTGTATCAGTGTTTAAGACACTTGTTCATGTATTATGATTAGTTGATAGTGATGAAAGACCTTCAATGGAGTATTTTTTGAAAGCATGCGAAGAGCAAAGAAAGTAATAGAGAAAACTTTCAAAAAAATCAATATGGGTTGTAGTCAAGTGCTCAACATCATTGATACCCATTGAAAAAATCAACTTCGTCTTCCTCTTCATTTAGTAGGCTTTTATTTCAATCTAATGTTTTTCTATCATGCTGATCAAGAGACTAAGTTTCATACATGGCCTGGAGTACTTGAAGTAATTGAGAGACTAAATCGTGAAGACATGAAAGCACAAGTTAGTATTAACGAAGATGCAAAATTATATCGAGATGTTGACGAGTTGCGTATATGTCAATTAAAATGCTCACTATTTACGCAAGTATACATGCTGTGTCAAGTAATAAAGAGTGAGTAGAGTATCGTTCCCACGAGGAATTGTTAACCTGATTATTAATTAGTTAAACTGCTTTTGATGGATGAAAAATTTTGAGTTTGTGATTTAACTAAGCTAATAATTACAATGAGAAATTAGAGTGGAAGTTCGAGACTATTTGATACTTTGAATGAGTTTTCTGATTAGGGATGACAGATGGATAGCTTGGAATCATTGAATTTAAACTATATTGCTCTGGTTCTTTCTAATTAGATTGCATATGGATTTACTAGCCCAAGTTAATATATATTTATATATGTCTTCCAACATTATATAAACCTAATTACACCCTATTTAATTGTTATGCTCCCATGCCATTAAATAATGTGAAATTGATAAATTCATAACTTATATAATAACTATACAGAGTTTAACGGTGTATTCTTATCCATTAAACAACTCTCCTTACACACAGGTCGAAACCTTTGCCTTGCATATAGATCTGGCAGAGATTTTCCTTTTCTAATCATAAATCAAGCAATTAAATTATTTTACAAGGTAGTTAATCTTGTAAAAAAGCATTCAATTCACGCATGCAAAGGTAAATCATACGCATTCATGCATAAAATCAACTATTCATTCCTGAATATTCTAAGAACCAAGAAATAATATAGTTTAAAATTCAAATCATCCTAATTATCCATCTAATGGAGGTTTAGTTCAAAGACATGATCTTAACATCCAATACATTCATATAAAAAGTATCCATAAAGACAGAGAGAAAGTTGGAAAGAATAAGAAAAACTATTTTTTGGCAGTATCCTTCAATAGGACTTGAATCCTTTCTTCACTCCAGACTTTTTAATCTTGATTTCTACTTTCTCTTATACTTTAGTTCGTACTCCCTAGCTTTCCTCTCTTCTTTCTTGCGCACGAACCCCTAGGAATTATTTATAGGGCTCCTTTTGTGCAGCTTACACACTAGAATATTTGCATACGGATGCATATTGACGCTTAGGCACCAACTCCCTGTATACTAAGCAACTTGGACACATTCTACAATACCCTAGAAATTTATGCACTAACGCATAGGCACCAACTCCTTGGAAGCCATGCTGTCAGCTATGTGTGCTGAAAATAGCCAAGGCGCGTAGGGTGGCGCCTAGGCGCCATCCATCTGCCTATGGATCCTCAGCTTGCATTCAACTCGTCCGCTTTGCCTTCACACGCCTCGCCTTTCCTGTAAAAGATGAAAAACTTAGTAAATGAACTAAAAATACTTAAATAATGCTAAAAAAGCCTAAAAACTAAATAATGCTCATAAAATACGAAGCGAGTAAACATTAAGCTAAATGAATGCAAACTAAGCCTAATCTCTCGAACTAATGCATAAATCAAGTTTGAAATGGGCCACGATAACTTGTAAAAATACGAGTTATCACACCCCCAAACTTAAATGTTGCTAATTCTCTAGCAACACATGCAAATAGTATGAATGTATGAATAAATGCATTAATGAATGAATGAATTAATTAATGAATGCCTGCAGACTCTGTCAACTCCGTTTGCTTCCTGTTATGTATTGATCAATCCACTAAGCCATTTCACAAGGTCAAGACTAATTCAACTTGAAAAATCCTTCATTATACAAACAAGGCTTGCATTTTTCTTTTCAAACTAAGTTACATGTGGATACCAAGATTCTGTTAGTCCCGAGTTAATGACAAATACTCAAGAGGGGAGGGGTGAATTGGGTAATTAAAAATTTAAACTTAAAATAGAAACTTTACCCCGGATTGATCTAGTCCCCTTTATGAAGAAACAAAAAGAAAGCAATAGTGTAGAGAGCAGAAACAAAAATCAACACACAAGATTTTATAAATGGTTCGGGCAACCTCCCTACTCCACTCTTCCAAGCTCACACCCCTTGTGACTTGGGTTCCACTATGTATTTCATAAAATACAACTGGAGTCACTGCTCTCTTCTAGATTTCAACTCTAGGAGGCATCAACAATTCACAGCACAAGTAGGTAACGAGTTCCACTCCAGTCACACACTACTTTTCTTACATTTGATCTTAGTTACCCAAACTAAATCAAGTTCAATACAACAAGAAATAACAAAAGAAAGTTTTTACACATTATTGTTGTGTAAACGCGGATTCGGCGCAGAGAAGAACTCGTACAACAATGATAATGATTCAGCAAGTAGCTTTTGGCAGTTTGGAAGCAAAGGTCTTCTTTTAAATGTTGATTTGATCACTTAAAGCTCTTGAAGATAGGAGTTATGCTCTTTTCATGAATTTTCAGCTACCCTCCTCGTTCATATTGAATGCCTTTTATAATTGTTGAGGAAATCTGAATGTTTGGAGGTAGGTGGCGCGCATTTAATGCGCCAATGTTTGAAAGTTTTCCGACCGTTGGACCCAAGTCGCATGTGGAGTCAACTTCGGGTGCGACTTCGCCCAAGTTGCAGATAGAGTCGACTTCGGGTGCGATTTCGGCTTTCCGCAACTTCTTCAAGTTCTAGTCAGGGTCAACTTGGTCCTCGACTCGACCCAAGTTGTAGGTGGAGTCGACTTCGGGTGCGACTTTACCTCGGCAGCTTGCTTGATAAACTTGAAATCTTTAGAGATGTCTTTGATTACTTGATTTTCTTCATATTGATTGTTCTCCCTTGATTTATATCTCTTTGAAACACTATGTGATCATTTACATAGAGAACCTTTGAATACTTTTTCTTAAGTTCTTTAAGTACTTGAATTTTAGAATAATTTTCTTGAGTTCTTGAGTACTTGAATCTTGGAATTATTTTCTTGCTCGAATTTCTTCATGTTTGGTCGTTCTTCCTTTAAGATTCTTTATAATTCTTCTATCTTCAACACATTTGACTCCATGTCTTGAGTCTTGAGTCTTTGAGTATTGAAGTGCATAAGAGGGGTCTAAATGTATGCTCTCGATTCTCCATGAGAAATATGCACCTTTGCTTTGGTCTTCACTTGATCCTCATTTGATCTTCATTTGAGTGTTTGAGTTGTCTTTGACCTTCATTTTCTTTTGACTCTCTTGAATCTATCATTGAGTTATCTTGATCTGCATATTTTCGTATTGAAGTGGAAGTCGGAGTCGACTTGATCTGCGACTTCACCCAAGTCGCATGCAGAGTCGACTTGGGATGCGACTTCGGCAGCTCTTGTTCTCGGTTTCAACTCTGGACAGAAATGATGAGTCAAAGTCGATGCTGGAGTCAACTTGGTCTGCGACTTCACCCAAGTCGCATGTGGAGTCGACTTCGTTTGTGACTTCGGCAGCTCTGCTCCTTGATTTCAACTTTGGAAGAAAATGACGGGTTGAAGTCGCTGCTGGAGTCGACTTGGGGATCCACTTGGCCTAAGTCGATGCCTGAGTCGACTTGGAAATCAATTTGACTTGTCATGATTCACATTTTTCAAATTTATAACCTTAAATCATTTCCACAAACATGTTAGTCACCAAAATTTACTCAAATTAATTTGTTAATCATCAAAACATAAACTTGGTTTATTTTCCACATATTTCCAACAATCTCCCCATTTTTTATGATTGAAAAAATCGATTTGAGTGTATACCTTTCAATGTCTTTGAAACATACTAGTTTTCCATTTTGAAGTTTAACATACATATTTCACTTTCAGTAAATTAAGTTAAAAACATTCATATAAACATTTAAGGCCTAAAAGCATTTAAATTCGATAGTTCTCAAATCTTAATCACTTCTCCCCCTTTTTGTCAATTGATCAAAAATAGACATGGAATGGGGTAATCCTATGAGAATGGCGGGGCTGCTTCCCCTGAACCTATCTTCCCCCTCAGTTTTGTGCTTTTCTAAGTTAATTCAAGCATTCTCATATCATTTCTTATTTTATAAAATGGTTCTTTTGCTAGAGGTTTGATGAATATATCTGCAATTTGATCTTCTGTTCTTACATATTCCAAACATATGTCATGATTTTTTACATGTTCTCTAATAAAATGATG
>JAXCLR010052998.1:0-16587 GCA_035584095.1 Annona squamosa | reverse complement strand
GAAGTCACAAACGAAGTCGACTCCGCATGCGACTTGGGTGAAGTCGCAGACCAAGTCGACTCCAGCATCGACTTCGAGACGTCATTTCCTTCCAGAATTGAAATCGAGGAGCAGAGCTGCCGAAGTTGCATCCCAAGTCGACTCCACTTGCGACATGAGGTGAAGTTGCAGACCAAGTCGACTCTGGTAGCGACTTGGAGGCGTCATTTCTGTCCAGAGTTGAAACCAAGAACGGGGGCTGGCGAAGTCGCAGATCAAGTCGGCTCCAACATCGACTTCAATCGGACAGAGCAGAAATTTCAGAAGACAAATCGGGATTAAATCGATTTCAAGGCAGAATTGAGGAAAGTCGAAGATCAAGTCAACTTAGATGTTCGACTTGGAACATATGAAGACTAATCCAAGTCCAAAGAAAGCAAGATGGATGAATTCAAATGTTCTAATCAAAATATATTGGACTTGTTCATTAATACAAGATTCAAGACTCAAGGACTCAAGGTTTGCAAATCATGGAGCTAAAGGAAAACAAGCTAGAATAATAACACAGTGGTCCAAAGAGAAATAAATCAAGGAAGAACAACAATAGACATGAAGAAACTCTAGCAAGCAAAGCATTCCAAGGATTTCAAGTTCGTCAAGCAAGCTGCCGAGGTGAAGTCGCACCCGAAGTAGACTCCACCTGCGACTTGGGTCAAGTCGAGGACCAAGTCGACCTAGACTAGAACTTGAAGAAGTTGCGAACTAGCGAAGTCACACCGAAAGTTGACTCCATCTGCGACTGAGTCGCAACGGTCGGAAAATTTTTGAACGTTGGTGCATTAAATGCGTACCACTTACCTTCAAACATTTGGATTCCCTCAACAATTATAAAAGACATTCAATATGAACAATGAGGGTAGCTGAGAATTCATTAACTGATCATAACTCCTATCTCCAAAGTGCTTCAAGTGATCAAGCCAATCTTTAGAAAAAGAACTTTGATTCAAACTGCCAAGAGCTGCTTGCTAAATCTCAAAGTCTATACCACAAGTTCTTCTCTGCGCCAAAACTATCTCTACACAACAGTAACATGTAGAATCTTTCTTTTATTCTTATTGTTATATTAAACTTGATTTAGTTTTTGGATAACTAAGATCAAGTGTAAGCAAAGTAGTGTGTGATTGGAGTGAAGCTCATCACCTACTTGTGCTGTGTATTGTTGATGCCCCCAAGAGCTAGAATCTAGAAGAGAGCAGAGGCTCTAGTTGTATATGCCCCCTAGAGCTAGAATCTAGAAGAGAGTGGAGACTCTAGTTATATTCGTAGAATACACAGTGAAACCCAAGTCACAAGATGTGTGAGCTTGGAAGAGTGGAGTAGGGAGGTTGCCCGAACCACTATAAAATCTTGTGTGTTAATTTCTATTTCTGCTCTCTAAAGTATATTGCTTTCCATTTTGTTTCTTCATAAAGGGGGCTAGATTAATCCGAGGTAAAGTTTTTGTTTAAGTTGTAAAATTTTAAATACCTAATTCACCCCTCCCCTCTTGGGTAATTGTCATAAACTCGGGACTAACAAGGTCGACAAACCACCCCTTTGTCTTCTAAGGGCCTATCGCTCCTTAGGGATCCCTTGATTTTTTCATCAAGAGGTAGGTTGTGCGGAGCCCTTTTCTCATCTTCAACGAGAACATCAAACTTATTTTTATCCAACCTTATCACATGTCCCCTATAGAAATTGAGTTTTCGTGAAAGCTTTGCTTATTTAAATTGTTAATCCTCTAGGGGAGGAGTATCCTTCTCCTGATGTTAATGACTCCTTGTCCTTCTTTTATAGTTGTTAATGAGTGTTGTTGGGCTCTCCCATTTTTGCCAAAGTTTTGTCAGTGATGTAAAGATAATGCTATAAAAGTCATGGAGAATCTGAGGCCATTAACACTTGCTTCTCTTTGAGACAAGGGAATTTGACAAGAGTTTATTGTTTTTTCAGAAAGAGTTTATTGTTAACTCTTAGTTTTCTTTCTATTTCGGGACACGAGATCATCATATGGATTCTCATGGACACCTAGGACGGATTTGACATTCTAGATAGTGACACATTAGGAGAGATGTGTATGTTCAACTTTCATTTTGATAGGTGACGGTTTTCCCGGGACTATCATGAAGAGTTAAACTTTGTATTAATTGCTCAATCAAGTCACTTTTGCTATAAAAGGTTAACTTTGACAACCTTTTTCCATTATCTGCTTTTGTTTCTATCTTGAGTAAGTCTTATCAAACACTAATGGAATTCCAATTGTCCTTTTGAAGGAGTCTAATATCTAGTATAATGGAGTACATCGAGGCACCTGTATGCATCTAATATATTTAAATAATATTCTTAATATCCACAACTAAGATAATGAAAATAACCTCAAATAGAAGAAAGGTAATATAAGTCAGATGTCATCATCCATAATCTCCAAATCAAACCACAAAAACTTAATTATTATATTTACAACTAAACCTCACTACAACTACTCATATTTATAGCAAAGAAAATATTCATTTACTAATAGTAGCTAAAATTGCCATCATGCACCAAAGGGTGTTGGGTTACACCTAACCCTAGCTTGAGCGCCAATACCCCATTGGGCTTTGTTAGTTATCATATCATTTAAAAATAAAATAAAAATATGATAAGTTCAAGCAAACTTAGTAAGTGGGATAATAACAAGATAAATGTAATCATTTGGTTACAACTGAAAAATGTTGAATTTAAATGCATGTAGAGATACCAACATTAATCAATAACTCTAATCATGCTCATGCAATTGTTCTGTGATTTGACACATGTTTATACCATTTATGTTTCACTATAAGCTTGCACTTCACCTAGTTAAAGGACAACCAACTCATGACTAGTCAGTTCAATTTGCCCAGCCAGAGGCTAACTAATACATAGCACCAAATCCCTGGCTAGCTAAGGGATTCACATCTCATAGCTGGATCAATGCATCTCCCACGAATAGTCGTGACTTGACCAATCCAACTTCCACATCATATTCTGCCCCTTATAAACATTCATTTTACGAGATAATATGCACATGCCATTTTTAAAATATGCAAATTGGATTTAATAATTTAGATACACTTTTCCTTTAGCTAAGAAATCATAAAGAAAAACTTTGAAAATTCAAACCAAATTTACCAACCAAACTCATATCTCAATATTAAAATTATAATATATGATTTATCTAAAATCTTACTCATCATCATCATAAACCATGGTGCTTATAACAACAATTTTCACAACAACAAATAAAATTGAAATATTTAAGAAATGTCCTACTCACCTCAAATAACACTCAGAATTTTCTTGCTAAGGTTCCAGATCAACTTTAAAATATATGCTATTATAATACCTAGACCCAAGTAGGGCTCATATAAGTGCATTTGATATATAATTATGATTCACATATGTTTTGGATGATTTTTATCATTTAGTGATATTTACCAATTAGGGTCATGATTAAGAATGGTGATTAAGATTAATTGTCATAGCCTAATGTGAGTCAATATGACAAAAGGGGCTTAATGAGGATTAAAAAAGGCTAATATGGAATTAAGTTAGAAAATGATAGAAAATTCATAACTTGACGCCTATAAGACGGATTGAGATGAAATTTAAAAGGATAGATTGAATTAAGGAAATTGTGATGGAATTAGGATGATAATTATTTATTTTCATCCCAAATCCAAAAGTTAATTTCAAATTATTATAACTTGAGATAGAAAAGTCGTATTAAGACGAAATTTGAAATGTTCGGATAAAACTATATGATTAACATTATGGAAGGTTTAGATTTAACTAATTATCATAAGAATATGCTTAATCGAAAAAAGCACATAGCTTTGACTTTATGCACTATAAAGTAGCTTTGAATTTATGTAATAGCTAAAGAGATTAAATGTGTGCTTAATGGCACAAATGAGGTATCAAAATGAGATAATTTCAAATGGATTTTGTGAATTTCCTAAAATGGAAAAATTCATGATAAATCCCATGCATTAATTCTTGATTTAAAGAGCTAATGAGCTAGCTTATGGAGGCTTGTGTACGTGGCATATGTGTGGACATCCAAGGCTATGCTCATGCTTGATTTTTGATTTTTTTATTTATCTAAGTCAAACCTAGCTAAGCTAAAGGAGAGAGGGCATGTAAATGCACATAAATGGGAGTGAATTGGTGACCAAGCAAGACACACCAAGCAATCACGTGGACGCCCAACTTAAGAGAGCTAAGTAGCTCACTTAAGAGCTTTGATTTGGAATTTTTAAAATGGGATAATTATCTATTTTACTTGGATGAGATTCAGCCATGTCATCAAGGGATAAGAAAGCAATAAATTACCCTCAAGAGATGTGGCAAGTGGTCCCACAAGATAGTAAAAAAATATAATACATGGAGGTCATACACAAGGGACGTCCATATGCAAGTGAAGAGAGAGAAATTCTCAAAAAAAATCCCAAGCAAGGTCGTCTAGGACGTGCCCAAATTCAGCAAGGAAAGAAGAGGAAAAGAGGAGAAAAAGAGAAGGAAAATGGGAAGAAAGAAAAGGAGATTCAAGCTAAGGAAGTTGGATTCAATGTTGATTCAATTCAAGTTAGTGTATCTTGAGTTTTGAATCATTTATACCAAGTTTTCTACCTCTAATTATGGGTCATAAATATGATTCATAAAGAACCTTTCAAGGATGATTTATGATGCCCTTGATGAGGGTATTGAATGAGGTTTGAATGTTATTTATGAAATCAAGGGTTCAAGAAGGAGAAAATGGAAGCTAAGGCTGATTTTTGAGATGAAACCTATCTTGAATTTTCTTAAAACCTCAAGCTAAGTTGTTGTTTTGTTTAAGCATGATGATTAGAACATGACTCATGTTCTTATGGATTATACATGTTGATTTGGTTATATGCTAAAGATTTTTGCAAGAATGGAACTCAAGGTTTCATGTATTACCCAATTTTTCATTTTTATGTTAAATAAGATGCAAGGAGTACCTTAAATGATTTATGGGTGAATTATAGGATAAAGTACCCTAAATTAAGGACCCTTTGGACGTCCTACATGGTGATGCGCACTAAGTGCTTGTCGTTAAGAGCACTGTGATCACCAGTTTAATTAAAATTAACCAAAACACATTAAAACTACCACTATGCGGGTGATAGTGTAGAATAATGGTGAGTCGGATCGAATCCACGGAGAGGCTATATAATTTTGAACTATCTTAAGCAAAATAAAAGAGAAAAATGAAAGAGGGTATAGAGAAGAGAAAGAAAGGAATTAGATATAAGGGAATAGAAATTAGAAAGAAGAAAATTTAGAGATGGAAGAAAAGAGACTTAGGAAAAGAGAGAGAGTAGATAAAGAAGGGAGAGAAAGAGACAGAAAAAGGAAAGAAAAAATTGCAATTAATTAAAAATTAAATCTAAACTAGGACAGTAATTAAAAGACTACAGAAGTAAAATTTAATCTACGAAAACAAAAATGAAAATTGCATTAAATTTAATTTGAAAATTACAATGCATAAAATGTTAAATCTAAGCTAAATATTACAAAGCTAAAATTAACAACTACAAATCATTAAAGAAAAACTATAATTAACAGAAAATTAATTTACCCCAATTCTTGAAAAATCACTCTTTTTGAGAAGCAATCCAAGCCCTTGGAGTTTGTCCTACTTGGCAAAGGTCCCACCTAGATAGGCCCCACTTCAAGTGATGGGAGAGAGTTGTTGTGTCTTGGGATGAGTGGAGGGTCCCTTTTATAGATGTGTGAGGGGCCGTCCCTCCAAAGTCGAATCCGATGTGGGATTGCTTGCATGAAGGCAGCCTTGCATCGCCTGCTTATCTTCACGTTGCCAATCCTGCCATAATTTCTGCTCGTTATTGATTTTTCGGAGAGTCGAATGCTGTTTTGCTTTTGGCTTGGGGCTAGCTAGCAGATGGAATTGGGCATGTTGTTGCTATGGAGTCATCCGATTTGAGAAAATGGAGGAGCTACTATTGGACGGAATAATGCAGTGAAGTTGAAAAAAAATTGGCGTTGCGGTCAATTGAGGGATGGTGTTTCGATGGGGAAATTGATGATGGAGACAGTTGTAATTGATGCCCAGATCGATGAAGCAAGGGCATTTGCTGTGATTAACAGGTCGACTGGTTCGATTTTTGGGTGCAGCTGCCGCTGAATGGATTTCTGTAGGAGGATGCTTTCATGGAGGTTGGGGGGCGATCGAGAAGGGCTGGAAGATGGGTTGCGAATTGCAGAGGATGGAGGCATTTGGTGTTTGACGGAAAATGGCTTGTGGTTCTGTTGAAAAGAAAGTAGTCACGAAATGCTATTTGTGGTGGGTTGAGGCTTGCAACGGTGAGAATTAGCGATTGCTACTTAGCGCTTTGGTCGGTGTTGTTAAGGATCGTGCGGGCGCTGAATTTCCATGGCTGCCGGTAACTAAAGATGACCAAAGATGGATGCTTGATTGGCTAGGAAAAGGGCTAAAGGTGGCCGGATTTCTAGTTGGGTTTAGTTATGATGGTTAGTGGCATGCTCATATGGAAGACGTTGACGGCCAGCTTGCTGCCGAAAATTGGGTTTGACAATTATTTCTCTGACTGCCTCTGCTTGGAAGATTGAGGAGAAGAGACTAGGGGGCTTAGCCAGTAGCTATGGCTGCCTGTTGACGGTTTGTTGGACGCGGTGGATAGGTTGCAGTGGAGATGAAGAAATTAGGGGTTGTCGATTTTTAATTTCTGGTTGGATTTTAATGGCTGCACGCGATGAAGTGTTGCTGGTCGGAGAAGAAGAAGACGGCGGGAGCAATCGATTTGGGGCAAAACTGCAAAAGAGACTGGCCAAAGAGATTTTCGTGCTGCTTTGGATTTTCCATGGCTGCTGGTCGATTTTCGGCGATTTGTTGAAGCAATTGCTGGAAGCATTCGTCGCTGCCATGGCTTCCGAATTTGGGGAAGATGGAGCACCAAAATATGGTGCTTCGGTGGTGTACGGTCGTTTATACTTATGCGGAAAATGAAAACGTGAATTTAATATTTAATTTTATTGTTAAAATAATTTTAATAATTTCATATAGATTTTTAATTTACACTTTTTTTTCTTTTTTTTAGCCCTTTTGAATTTATTATTATTTATTTTTTAAAATGTTATAACAATTTGCTTTATAACCATATTTTAGATTTATTTATAATTGCATGTATGATTTTCCCAATTAGATGGTTTTATAATTTTTGCCCAAATTATATTAATATGCTAATAAATGTTTTAACGATAGAATTTTCTAGGGGATTGAGTCATAATTTTATATTTTTGATAATATTTGCAAAATGTCCCATTTTATAACAAAATTAAAGACTCTATCAAAAATATGATTTTCATAAAATTCCACTTAAAACATGCATTTAATTAACATTTTAATATTTAATAGTGTGAATTTAATATGAAATTAAATGAAAATTTTTAGACTTATCACATGGGGTGGAGGAGGTAGCCCTAAATTTGATTTTTTGGGGCACTTGCATGGGAACGTCCAAATGGGGCTAAAACGGATACCCTAAATGTATATCATGTTGTTGTTTTGTAAATAATTAAATCATGGATGGTTTAGAGAGTAAAATACCCTAGGATTAGAGTACTTTGGACGGCCAAAATAAGTTGAAAAGGTACGCCCTAAATTTGATTTTTTAAGGGTATACAAAGGGGTGTTCAAAGAGGGATGCAGAAAGGTATCCAAATCATGTGTAGAAATTGATGTTTTGGAAACAACCAATATATGAATTTTGAACATATGATATTACCCTAAATTTGGGTTAAGAAAAGCATGATTAGTTGCTGGAATTTATGGATTAAAAATCTGTTTTGATTTAAGTATCAAAAGAGGCGTTGGAAGATGAAAAATGGGTCCAAACGTCGCTGTTTTGGAACCTAATGATGAATGGATTAAAATTCCATAATTAATTCCTAAATTTTATATTAATTAAGGGGTTTAATCATGTTGAAATAAGATACAAGTTTCTATTTTGAAAAATTTTAAGAAACACATAAGATATATGTTGTAAGTTGAATATATGTGGAAGGACATGCATAGACAAATGATGCATGACTTATATGAATTGCTAAAATGCAAAAATGCATGAATATGTGATAAAATGCATGATTATATTGATGTTTTGATGATTAAGTATAATCTAAAATTTTGAGACTAATGTATAAGCTTAAAACGTCAACTATGTTCTTAAAATGAGCATCAACGTAGAAAAAGTAAAAAATAGATGAAGAATGATAAATGGGAGGTATGAACTCTCACATGATGATTAATGAATGGTTATTATGTGTTTACCCTGCATATGGGTTTAAAATGCAATATGGAATGGATGGTGTGATGCACAGGTGAGTGCTATGTATGTGTACTCGACTTGAAATTCAAATTGATTGTGTGTGAATTATGAGTTAGAAAACTGATTATATTCAAGCAAATAAAATTTTTATGAATACAATATCATTCTTATATATAAGCAAAGGCAAAGAGAAAGTTGACTCGGAAAGCTAAGGCGAAAAAGGTAAGCAAGAGATTTTCCAAATGCTTCTTGTTTTATCAAAATATGATAAAATGTTTGCTAATGATGTTCAAACTATTTGAATGGTTTAGAAAATGATTGATTTTAATTTTTTTTAGGTATTTAAGGATAGTCATTCCTTTATCTCAATGTGCATTGAAATGATACTTTCAATATGTCAATTGATTTGTACAATGCTTTCTCAATTTCTTATGCCAAGTGATGAAACATAAATTTATGAATGAAAAATCATGCTAGCATATCAAAAATGATGTTTATGAAAGGTTCATGTGCAAAAAGCATGAGGTCCACCTCAAAAATATAAACGGACTGATCATCCCCCTTTGGTGCGGCCAAGTAGCTAAGATAGGCCTTGGGCCGGCAGCGCCTCCCTGGATTGGGAGAAACGTTGGAGATGGATGGTTGCCTAGCTAGCCACTATCCTATAATGTCATATTTAAAAATAATGTATTACATTGTTTATAATATACCCTTGACGAGTATAACGAATCATGTTTTTATATCATCGAGTGGGTATAATATTACTTTCCAAGATGTTTTGAATGAAAATGAATTGCCTGAAAACCTTATAGCTTACTTATTGAGCTTCGACTTACAGTTTGTTTTCCAAACATTAAAGATAGGCGAAAGGAAGCACTAAGCAAAGAGCACAGGTGGAACTTCAAAGAATAATGAATTTTTATGAATTCATGTATATGAACTTATGGTTGAATGGTTGTATGATGATCCTAGATGTTGTATGAGAATAATGTTATGTTATATGACTATGGATAGCAAAAAAAATTTATGGACAAATGCTAAGGTACGAATTATTATATTATGATTGAATATGAATTTCATGATATAACATGTGTATATTCAGATGTTATAATGACCTAAAAGGGCATTTGATGAAATTAGAATACGTTAATGATATAAACTCCTAAGGAGTCAAGATTAAGTGAATAAATATCAATAAATCCTGCCATGTGATAGGGCAATAATCCTAATCACGTTTACCAATCAATAACGGTCTCGGAGTAAGGCCAATGTTGTGACACTAGGGATGGAGCGCCACAGCTATTAATCTGCATCAATCACAATCAAAATATCTAATATTAATATATAAAATTCCTCATTATATTAGCTTCAATCTACAGACTTTAACTAAATCAGCTATTTTATTTCTTTTTCCAATCAAATATATAAATTACCTAATTTCCGATTACAAACCATTCATTAAATTATCGAACTCCATCAAATCTATTATATAGTATATTATTAATTAATTCCTCGTACATATAACTAGATATTATTGGAAACAATTGTTGAAATTAAATGCAAAATATCCAAAGCATGTGTTTTGATGATTAACAACACAATTTGAGTAAGTTTTAACTACTAATGCATTTTGTGCATTGTTTTAATTATAAAAATGAAAAATATGAAGTATAGCAGGTCAAGTCGATCTCTAAGTTGACTCCAGCATCGACTTAGGCAAAGTCGATCCCCAAGTCGACTCCAGAAGCGACTTCAAGTGTAATTTTCTGTCCAGCGTTGAAATTGGGAACGAAAGTGTTCCAAAGTCGCAAACAAAATCGACTCCATCTATGACTTGGGTGAAATCGCAGGCCAAGTCGACTCCAGCATTGACTTCAATTAAACAAGGTAGAATTTCAAAAGCAAGTCGAAGGCGAAGTCGACTTCAAGCCAGACTTGAGTCAAGTTGAAGACCAAGTCGAATTAAATATTTGACTTGGAACATATGAAGATTAATTCAAAGTCCAAAGCAAGCAAGATGCATGAATTCATCCAAATCAATATATATATATATATTGGACTTATTCATGCATACAAAGATTCAAGTTTTCAAGATTTCTAAACATAAAGCTAAAGAATTTCTTTACAAAATGAATATACTAAACTTCAAGTATTGAAAATCAAAAGAAGGACACTTATGATAAAGAAGTTAAGCAAGCAAAGACAGTTTCAAGGAAGCTTAAGCTCACTTGGCAAGAAAGAGAAGTCAAGTCGCAAACGAAGTCAACTCCAGCATCGACTTGGGTCAAGTCCCAAACCAAGTCGACTCAAAAGACAGACTTGAAAGATGGAGCACCCCAAGTCGACTTCACCTGCGACTTGGATCAAGTCCAAGGCTAGATCGACCGGAGGAAAAACTTGAACAAGTTGAGCACAGCCAAAGTCGCACCCAAAGTCGACTCCAACATGCGACTTGGGCGAAGTCACACATGAAGTCGACTCTACCTGCGACTTGGAGGAAAAATGTTCAAATTTTTAAACGTTGGAACATTTATTACGTGCCAACTAACTCCATAACGTTCAAAATTTCCTCTCCTCTATATATAGATACTCAAGAAAACGTAAAATATACAAGATAGAGCTGAAAAAGAGGAAAGAAGTGTTACTAAGAGTTTCAATCCACTTATCTCTACAATTGAGTGATTTATACACTTTCAAAGGAAAAACAAGCTTTAAAGTTGTTATTTGCTTCAACGCAAAACAATTCGTTGTTTCTACAAATTCTTCCTTGAGTTGAAACTTGATACACAAATTTGTAAAGTGTATATTCTTTTATTTCATCTTATTATTTGGTTTTTTCATGCTTGGTTTGATTTTGGTATTTCAAACCAAGTTATAGCAAAGTAGTATTGTAACTGGAGTTAGAACTCGTCACCTACTTATGCTATGTGTTGTATACACCCCCTAAAGCTCGAATCTAGAAGAGAACGGAGGCTCTAGTTGTATATGCCCCCTAGAGCTAGAATCTAGAAGAGAGCGGATGCTCTAGTTGTATTCACGGAATATATAGTGGAACCTAAGTCACAAGAGAGTGTGAGCTTGGAAGAGTGGAGTAGGGAAGGTTGCCCGAACCACTGTAAACCTTGTCTATTACTTTTCATTTCCACTTTCATTATCTTATTGTTTTCCATTTAGCTTATTAAAGGAAATGAAACTAAACCGGGGTAAAGTTTCTAATTCAAGTTTTAAATTTTTTAAATACTCAATTCACCCCTCCCCTCTTGGGTAATTGCCATCAACTCGGGACCAACAGATTTATTATTATTTTAACCAATGTTTTGATATGAATATATTACTAATTTAAGTTAAACTATTTAATAGCTTTGTTAATTAATAATCTAGATATAATACACATAAATATACATATATATATTTTTTCATATCAGTGGAAGGAAAATCATTTTAATAAGATTTATGTTACTAAAACTATATGAACTCACTTATTCATACCCTTTTTTAGGGTGCACTATAGGTAATCATGTGCTTTTGTATTTTTCTTCTTTCATATTCTTCTTTTTTTTCAATACATACATTGCACCACCTGCCTTTTAATCGTCCTTGTCTATTATTTGAATGGTACTTCGTCCAAGAGTCCATCCATTACCCGAGGTGTAAAATACATGAAAATAAAATCTCATTCGCAATTACTGCCACATAACATCAATATTATTTTTATTTATTTATTTAACTTTGCCTATTTTACTCATCCACCTTTGTAATAATTAATGAAAGAAATTTGATAGGATTTGAAACTAGGGTATGTTTGGTTAGGGCAAAAAAATGTCAATCAGAACTTTTCAATCCAAACTTTTCATTCTCCATAACTTTTCTATTTTTAATTATTTTTTCACATTTTCTATACAAATTACCCTACTTTTCTATCATTTCTATGTAACTACTCATACAACTAACCTATCTATTTTAAATTTATTCTCTTTACTCCTCATTATTACCCTTATTATATCACATCATCTTCTATCAATTTGACAACTTCTGCTTCAAAAACTTTTCATCAAAAGTTTTACCTCCAACCAAACACCCCCTTATAACCTTTCTTTTTTTAATCGTACCTCTCTAATGTTTCTCTTCTAATCACCGCTCTATCAGTAGTCCACCATTCTCACCTATTTTCAATTAAAACAAATAAAAAAGACCCAATTGATTGAATGAAAAGTATACTGTTATCAAGCCCATGGCAATCCCTTTTTATGCTTGTTTTGATGCAGTCACTAAGCCCCACTCACCTTATTTCATCTATGGCAATAAAAAAAAAAAGAAAACAAACTCTGATGGCAACATGCTTCCTTAGAAACTTCATTGATAGAGCTCATTAAAAATGTCAAGCATAGACTTTGGAAATATGAAAAGGTTAACCACTTGATAATCTCTCATAATACACGTCCCTTGGTATCTTTTGCTTCAAATACAAATGGCTCACTTTGATAACTTGTAAAAATACGAGTTATCATGGCCTATTTCAGACTATTTTTGCATGCTAGTCTAAAAGATTAGGTTTAGCTTGCATCCATTTAGCTAAATTTTCACTCGCTTTTCATTTTAGGAGCATTATGTAGTTTTTATATATTTTTAGTATAAATTAGGCATTTTTAGTTCATTTATTTAGTTTCATTCATTTTTACAGGAAGGACGGAAAATTACAAGCATGCAAGCGAGTCGAATGCAGAGCAGAGCTAAGTGAAGGAGCATGGGGTTAGCGCCCAAGCACTGCCCAGTGGCGCGCAGGCACCATTCTACAGGCCTTTGATAGAATCACCAACACCTCACACAACATATTGCATCCAGAGAGTTAGTGCTTAGGTGCCACTACGCATCCATGCACTCGGATTTCTGCGCGTGTGATGCGCAAACCAACTTGTTTAAATAGAAACCTAGGGTTGTGTGCAAGAGAGTTCCACAGGCCATAGTCCCAAAGACCAAGAATGACGATGGGAGGCATGGAGAGAGCCGCTAGAGCAGCCACATAGAGACGGAAAAGGACATGGTTGCAGCAAAATCTGAAGAGGAGATCCCATCTCGTTGGTGGAAGCTTCCAGGATTTAGTTCTTCTCTTTCTCATTCTCTTTCCTTTCCCTTTCCGTTTCTTATGTGTTCTTGGAGATGATCGTAACTTGATTTTAATGGGAATTGAAGTCATGTTAATGAGCTAAACCTTCCTATGGTGGGAGATATGTGGGATTTGAATTCATAGCTTATGATATTTGGTTTTCTTATGTTGAATTAATAATATAGTTGTGTTGTGACTTGTGACACTTGAAATTACCCTTATATATTATGCTTAATGCATTTACAAGCTTTACAACCTTGTGGATTGATCTAATATTCAGACTCATGCTTGGAAAAGTGGAATTTGAATAAGATCCATATATAAGGCACAGGTATTCTAGCTCATGTTGTGTTGGATGTTAATATGGATAGGAATATACCTATTAACCCTATGTAATCATGATTAGGTTATATGGTTATCAACCTTGTTTTACTTGCATGCATGGGAACATAGCACATAACTAAAACTTGGTTAAGTTTGTTTATGTTGGAAAGCATATATGAATATTAATGAACCTAGATTAGTAATCTCTGCACAACTAACTTAATTAGGACCAATCAAATAGCTATGATTCAATGACTTCATATTCTCACCTATCTTAATCATCTCAAGGCAATCTCGGCAATATCCACCCTACCTTGGACATTTACTATTTTCATAGTTTAGTTTAATTCAGTTCTTTGATATAACTTCTCCTTCACTTTACCAACTCACTTAGACAATTGAGCTTTAAAATGCTAAACCGTTTAACATAATCTTCGTGGGAATGAAACTCTACTCACTCTTTATTCCTTGATCAGCACGTATACTTGCATAAAAAGCAAGCAATTTAATTGACATATACGTAGCTCGTCAGTATTTAATCTAAATTTTTACCATTTTTATAGATTTAGATATTTATTTTGGATTTTTTAAAATTAGTATCATTTTTAGTAATTTAAAATTACTAAAAATGCCACTAATTTTTAAAAATTCAAAATAAATATCTAAAAATCTTCAAATATGGTAAAAATTAATACACATGTTAAATACACTTAGATTAACAAGTTCATAAAAAATTTTGAAAAAAATTAAAAAATAGATATATGCACCCAAGTGCATTGAACCAATACCTCTTTTTTAGTTTCTCATTTCCTTTCATTGTTTGTAACATCAGAAATTCTACTTTCAACCTTCATATTTATAGTCTTTTATAGTTTTTACCTCTTTGATAATGCATGAATAGTAGTTGTTTCTTTCATCATAGCAATTATGTCTTTTGGGCTTGATATTCTTCACACTAGATTTTTCTTGGCTTTTTTTTACACGATCACATAGTTGGTTCTACATATGTCCCTCAAATGGATGTCTGGAAGAGCAGTTAGATCTAGTTTTATGTCCCACTATACGACTTTCAACGGTTTTCCATTAGGGTCAACCTTTTTTAGGCATATTCATGGAGTGTGTTTCACTTACTAAGACTTAACATTTTGTCTTAGCCTCCAAATTGGTTAATAAGAACAGAAAATAATTAGGATGGGGTAAGAAACACGTTACTTCATATTGAAGTTCCACAAAATGATAGAACATATTCGTTTATCTGTAGGGAATTTTCAATTGAATGTCCATTTTATGGACCACATACTTTGGTCCTTTTTTTATTGATGAGTTCTTCACTTGGTCACATTGTCTGACTTTCGATAGTTGAACTTTAAGTATGATAATGGAGGGATCAGGCTTTCAATAGTTGAACTTTAAGTATAATGATGGAGGGGTCACTTGGACCTGGGAAAATCATTTCCTACAAATGACTACAAAGGATAGAGGTTAATGTGGTCAAGGATCAACCATAACCAAATCAAGAACTAAATCAAAATTTTATTAAACAAATTAGGTTGCTCACATAGGGTTTTATGCCGAAAAGAACTAGCCTAGAGATATGGTCAATTTTTAAAAGCTATGGAAATGGGCTAGATTCCTAATAAAATTTTTATATGGAATTCTCCCTATTTCTATAAAATAAGAATGTGTATGTGTACCCAATACACCTTTGACCTACCTCCCTTCTATATTAGAGTTTACCCTCTATTGCAAAGTTGTACTTAGGGGTCATCCCCTGCTTAAGAGAGGTTCTAAGAAGGAAAAAAATTTATATATAACTAAGGAAAATTATGTAGTACACCAATGGAGGAATATCTATTCATCCCCCTGTCCTTTCCTCCCTCTTTTCTAGAGGTTTTTCAAGAGTATTTATAAAAGATTTGATATCATCATGATGCACTTTGTATCAAATAAGGATATTTAGTGATTATACTTTAGAGATTCCCTTTACATTGATTTGTTTGTCCATGGTTGCCTAAGTCATGTGTCTATTTGATTTTACAATCATCTTAAGATGGTTGGATCATTTTGGATCAATGGTTATGTTGGTTATTGATTAATGTGGGACGATATTCTTTGGCTTGAAGGCGGATGTTTTCATTTTTTGAGGTAGCTCCTATGAATACCTTATCATCTTGTTGATGTCTTGTTAACTAAGGCGATGGGTCAACAAACCACCCTTTTGTCCTCTAAAGGCGAGGTGTATTTAACCCTTTTTTTATTTTTCTAAAATATTTTCATAAGAGTGTTAATCTAAGTGTATTTAATATGTGTATTAATTTTTGCTATTTTTTATATTTTAAAATATTTTTAAAAAATTTAAAAACCAAAATGCTACGATTTTTAAAAATTTTAAAAATATCTAAAAATTCAGAAATTGTAAAAATTGATACATATGTTAAATACACTTAGATTAATACTTATATAAAAATTCAAAAAAAAATTAAATTTGAGTATTTGCACCCAGCTGCATTTAATTAGTTTCATCTGAAGTTTGTCTCTACTTGGAGATCTTTCGATCTTCTGTCAAGAGGTAGTTGTGTTGAGCCCTTTGTTGGTCCCGAGTTAATCGCAAAACCCAAGAGGGGAGGGGTGAATTGGATTCTTATGAAATTCTTTGGTAAATTAAAAACTTAACCCCTTGAAAGCTTAATCCCCTTGATTGAAACAAATTGACAGCAATGAGATAATGAAAGCAATAAAGTAAAATAGTAGGCAAGATTTATAGTGGTTCGGGCAACCTTTCCCTACTCC
>JAXCLR010052989.1:0-16588 GCA_035584095.1 Annona squamosa | reverse complement strand
AAATAATTAAAAAATATGATTGATGTGGAAAGTGAAAAGTTTTAATGTGACAACTTTTAACCATTGCCAAACATACCCTAATATACAAAATATCATGGAGTCGAACACGTAGGTACGGTTTCAGCATCATATTTATATTGGAATAAAATAAACAATGAGTTTAAAGCTCACTTTATTTGCATACATACTTGAAATAAAAGAAGAAAAATTGAAATGGTAATTAATAAGGTGGGTTTGGATGTATGTACGTATGTAAAACATCTGAAAAAAATTTCTGTCCATATCTCGTAATAGCCTTTTTCAAATTAATACAAGTATATATATGTCTATATCCTACTTGTATTAAATCTGTTAGGATATTAGTGGCAGCCTTAAAATTTCTGGTAGCCTGCAATTCACGGTTATCTTGATCAAAATTTTATGGATGGTAAAACTTTTAATTATTTAGATATTACAAACATATTGCTTATATAATTACACATCCTAAAAATTTTGAAATCTTAATAATAGAAAAACTAATTTAAATGTTTCAAGGAGCTGTGCAGAAGTAAAAACAATGTCAAAATCTTTTCTACCCATTGTCAGTTGAGCATAAAAAAAGAAGAAGAAAAACCTGCTAGGCGTCAAGGAGCTCTTCTATTCTCCTTCTTTAAATTTTTTTTCTTCTACCCTACTTTATTGCTGCTGCTGAATGTACTACCTTTCTTCCTTCTATTCTTCCTTTCTCCCTTTTTTTCTTATATTGCTGCTGACTTCTGCCACCCTTCTCTATTTATATGGCTTCTTAACGCCACCAAATTAATATAGTAAATTTTTTTTCCAATTTTTTGCTGCCTAATTCTCCACTGTCCACCTCCTCCCTGTGCTACCACTTCACCGCTTTCATCGCAATCAGTAGTATTTTTATTTTTTATTCTTTTGGAAAATTTAAACATTAATTAATTAATTCATAACTGCCTACATACACTTATATATTATGAAAAATTTTTCTACTAATATAAATATTATTGCTCATGAAATGCACCATTCGGAATTTTTAAAAAATTTTGTTTCGTTTTTTAATTAACTAATTCATCTTTGGACATAAAACCTCTTTATAAAATTTTGGAAACATGTTTTCTAAAATTTTATTCTTTGATTAAATTGGGCACATTAATTTAAACTTACACATAAAATTTCACCTCAATTGGAGCGAAATACGTATTTTAATTTAATTAAAATCATATTTTGGTATAAATTTTTTTTAAAAGCTTGTAGAAATGTTTTTCAAAATTTAATCCATTTATTATGTAGGATAGGTTAAAATAAACTTAATAATGATAAAATAGCCTTATATACATTAATATATAAATTAAACCAAAAAACTTCCATAAAAAAATAAAATGTCAAAGGAGGCTCTGGACGTACGGGTGTGCATCGGTGGTTTTCGTTTTCGTTTTTTTTGGGCATATTTTTTAATGCGGTTAAGTTAAACACTTTACTCGATTATTTTTTATAATCTAATCCATTTATATTAAAGAGCACACAATTTAATACTTTCTTTTAAATTTTCTCGTTATTCCGATTTATACATTCTAAGATATAATAAAAAAAGCATAGATGAATATAAGCCCTTAATTAGTACCCCTAATTAGTTTAGAATTTTCCATTTATTTTTTTCTTTTTTTCATAAGGTCTGTGGATTTAAACAGTCTCAATTGATGTAATTTGGAATTTTGAAATTCCTTCCCGAAAAATTTATAAAAATTCATTTTCTGTGAAACCCCAACCTAAGTAGAATTCAATATATGCATTGAACATTTACATGTTATACGTAAATTTATTAAATTTTAAATAATTTTTGTGATTTTGCTAAACTATGATAATTAGGGCTAAGGATTAACAATGATGATTCGAGTGATCATTATAAGTTGATGTGGGACAAAGGGATTAGAATAATTTGTTGGTGATTAAAATACACCAATACATTATGAATAATCATTTTATTTGATATGGATTATGAGAATTTAAAAGGATAATTCTTAAGTTAGTAAAGAAAACCTTAGAAAATTCATAACTTGACGCCTATAAGGCGGATTAATATGAAAATTGAGATGGAAGAACATTATTTCATAATTAATCACATGGAAAAGGTAGATTATGAAAATTTTGATGATAATTGATCATCACCGTCTAAAATTTAAAACGATCATAACTTGAGCTAGAAAAGTCAGATTGAGATGAAATTTGAAATAAATGGTTAAAATTATAAGATCAAGGTTATGAAAGGATTTGATCTTGCAAATGATGATAGGAATAGGCTTGCATGAAATTAGGATTAATTCGTTTTACTTTTTACACCAAAAAGTGATTAGCATAGGGGAGAGTAGCTTACATGGCAAGCTTAGATGTCCAAACCAGCCCCTAAAGTGAATTTTTGTGAAATATTTTTATGATAAATAAATGCACAAAGTCAACTATGAGTTAATGAGGATAAATATGCATTAAATTAAAGTAAAATTTGGATTTAAAAGGGCAGATTTGGACCATTGAATGGAAAAAGAAAAAATGGACAGCAACATGCCTCTTGGATGATGTGGACTGTTTGGCAGCTCTATGCATACACTAAATTATCTTATTTTATAATTTTTTATTAAGATAAAATGACCCTAAATGCCTCACTACTACATAATTAAATGACTAATTAAATAAAGCTGTAAAAAACTTAGTAATGATAAGATAAGCTACTGCAAAACAGGGACGTGCATACGCATCAGAAAATGGAGCAAAAAAGTGTGACTGTTCAAGTGGCCAAAATGTGATTTTTTTTTATTTTTAAAAAATGGAAAAATGCATAGATAATTAGCCTAGATAATAGGGTATATAAATGTGCATTAAAAAACTGCAAAAATCATTAAAAAAATATGAAAAATAGGCAGTCGCGTGGACGTGACAAGTGGAAAGCTTGGATTAATTCTATCTTAAGTAGATTTTTTGTTTAATAAAAAAATGTAAAAATAATTTTTATGGTTGTGAATTAACCAGCACATTAGGAGGATAAGCACACATTAAATAGCTATGAAAAATGTAGCACAAGTGGGGCCCACAAGCTGGAAAATCGAGCTCTATTAAGGGGCACGTCCATGTGTGAGAGAAGGAATTTAGAAATTTTTCTAAGTGCTGAAACTTGCACCCCAAGGTAGCAGCTCAAGTCCCAGCCCTAGGCCACGAAGGAGGAAGAAAAGAAAAGAAAAGAAATGGAAAAAGGAGGGATTACCCATTTAATCAAGTAAGTATATGATTATTTTGATTTTATACCTCAAATCTAGAAATTATATGATGTTGTAAAGTAAACTATGAACGGGATAGTAAATGGATGAATTTTAGCATGAAAATTTTTGAGAAGAATCTTGATGGAGTGATTAAAGAACGACCAAAATTTTAACTTAAAAGGATAATCCAGTTTCAAATTACAAATCCAAGAAGATTAACCTAAATGGGGTAAAACGGGTAACATGATCAGCTTTAGAAAATGATTTTTAATAATTTTTATAAATGGGATTTAGGTTTGAAAATTTTAAAAAATATATAAGACATATTTAGGATCACAAAAACTCCCAACACTGTCCAGCATAGTGAAAATGCCAAAATAAACATATTATGTTAATATTTTGTGATGAAATTTTTATTACAGTTATTTCATGTAGTGATTAAGGTATGATAGAAATTTCAAATCAAAACTACATGATTTGATATCAATGCAAGTTTTTGAGAATTTAGTACGTCTGATTTCAATATTTGTGGATAGTTTGAGAAAAAAATCAAAAAGAAATATGAAACCTATGCAAAAATGATCCAAATTTATATCTATGTTAATACCCTAGATTTAGGTTAGGAAAAGTTCGATTAATTTCTGAAATTTCGAATTTATGAAACTATTTAGGGTTATATGACAAAAGACACGTTAAACGGGTGAAAAATGGGTTGCAACATTGCTATTTTGGAAACCTATGATTAGTGGGTTAAAAATCCATGAAAATACACTAAATAAGTGTTAATTGAGGTATATAATCATGCTGAATTAGAAGCCTAGTTGCTGACTTCAAAAATTTTAAGAAACACATAAATTATGTGTTATGAAATAAACGTATTTGAAGAGATGAGTATGAGAAAATTATAAATGCTTTAAGTGAAAGGTTAATAAGAAAAAATGCATGAAAAATGTGATAAACACATGAAATATATTTCTGTTTGAATAACCCCACAATTTGAGATTAATATATGGGGTTTATGATATTAATTAAGTGCTTAAGAATAAGCACAATATGTGAAATGTGAAAAATATGTGAAAAATGACAAGTTGAAAGTTTATCACTTTATATGATGAAAAATGAATGATTCATGAATGTGTTATAACATGCATAAATGTTACCCTAAATGTGGGAATTGAACATGTGATGAAATGACTGGTTGATACATAAGTATTTTATGTACGTATACCCGACTTGGAATTCAAGCGGGTTATGAATATTTATGAAAATGGGTTGGAAAATTAAGTGAATGCAAGAAAATAGAATTTACATGAATGGCATATCATTCTACATGTATAGGCAAAGGCAAAGAAAGGGTTGACTTGGGAAGCTCCCGTGATTAAGGTAAGCAAGCAAACTTTCCAAAATATTGATTTCCTCCTATGTTTTGAAAATGATAGCTTAAATAAAATGCTTTAAGGATTGTTTTATGGGAAACAAGCAATACTTCTTAAAATAATTCTTTTATCATAAGTGTTGCCAAGATTGGAAATGCTTTATATTAATAATTTTAAAGAGTTTGCTTACAAGTAAGCAAGCGAGCTTTCCAAAATATTGTTTCAAAGGAATTTTATGAAATTTATGAACTTGCTTTAATAAGTTGATTTCATAGTTGCTTACAAGATAAGTAAGTGAATTCTTAAACATAATGTTTATATTCAAGTATTAAAATTACTTTATCATGTTTATATTAATAATGTGGAAAATTGGTTATAGAGTAAACAAGCTCAGTTCTTGAAAATGTGATGTGGGCTTTAAGATGATTTTAATATAAGTAAGTTCATACAAGTGTGGTTTACAAAGCATTTTATCTTGAAAAATTTTGACTCTTTCATAAAATGATATTCAAAAACAAACCCTAAAAATTCTATTTCCAAGGAATTTTATTGAAAAATGTAATTTTTTTACAAAATGATTTCTAGAAATAAATCAATGTTTTGAAATGGTTTCCATTAAATGTCATAAATTGAATTTATATACATGTTTTGAGATTTATATAGGAGTTTTGAAATGGTCTATTAAGGTGCTTTACAACTCTTAGAGTTATAACAATTTGAAGATGCTTTACTCTGATGTTTTAAAAAAGATTTAAGGGTGACCAGTCTTAAAAAATGATTTGGCGGATTTTATGTTTAAATAATGATCAAAAGATTATGCAAACTTCTTTATATATAAAAATAACAAGGAAGTGATGTAGATAAAACAGAAAATGCCATTAAGTGGATAGAAGTGAGTTGCATATGTTTTGCTCATAAAAATATTATTAAGAAAAGTTTTGTCTCTGCAAGTTCTGAATTAGTTCAAAAGCTTCTTAAAATGAGAATTTCAAGAGTTGTTTAGCAAAGCATTAAAGTTTTGCAAAATATTGTCTTTTCAAATATTTCAAATGTTTGGTAAAATGCATTTATTAAAATATTTCTAAACTCTTTAAGGGTGGTCATCCTAACATCAGGATTTGAAAATAATTTACAAAAATATTTTATTTTCAAAACAACCACGCCCAGTTCTTAATTTAAGAAGAGCATAGTATGCGGACTGAGTGGTTTAAAAAAATTTATTTTTCTTTTCAAAATAATTCTACCTAGTTCTCAATTCGAGAAGGGCATAGTCTGTGGACTAAGTGGACTTTATACATATCAAGTTGAGACTTGAAACAGAGCACAGTCAAATTACTGGGCTAAGTTTTGTGAAAATCATTGCTAGCATACGAGTGTATGCAAAATGATGTACTAGGCTTATGGTTGAGGCGGTTACGGACCAAAATGGTCGAGAGCCAGAGCTCACCTCTACCTGTAGTCGAGTCACTTAGGGGAAGGCTGAAGGCTGGCGGTGCCCTCCCTGAAATGGGAGCAGGATCATGGCCAACAGCGTAGCAAGTGGTGTAGTCACATGAATGGTTTCTTTCCTAGGGGAGGATGATCACTTGTTAAGTGTCACCTACTTGAGGGTTAGAGACACAAATCCATATGTTTTTGGAACATACATATGTTCCCTATGTTTTAAAAAGTCCCAAAATGGGCACCTACTTTGTTTGGTTTTAAATAGATTTATGTTGGTTTTAAATGGATTTGTGTTGGCTTTAAATAGATTTATGTTTAGTTTTCAAAAGATACCATATGTGGGTTAAAAGAAGTTTATATGGAAAAATATTTATGGACATGTGAATGTCTGCATAGATAAAAGATTTCTATACACATGCATTGCTTTTGAATAATCCCGAGATGGGTTATACAGAAATTTAAATAAATGATGTTTTGGAACAAGTAAATGTCCTCATGAGCAAAAGTTTATAAGAAAAATATTTTAGGATATATAATTATCCTCATGCCATATGAAAAATATTTTTGTACATAGACATGTCCTCTTGATAGATGAAAAATATTTTGAGACAAACAATTGTCCCCATGAAAAATGGTTTAGATGCATAGACATCACTTTTGAAAATCCTCAAAATGGGGTTATGCACAAAGTTTTATGAGTGTATTATAAAGAAGATTTCTATAAAAAGTTTCTTCTTATTGGTAGTTGATTACTTGATAAGCGTCTCCTACCGAATAGGCAAGAAATGCATTTAAATGAAAAAAATAATGCTTGCTTACTAAGTTTATTACTCACATTTTGTTTTCCCAACCTTAGACAGGTTTAAGGCTTGAGGGAAGGAGCAAAGCTAAAAGGTATTGGTATGTTTGAAGAATGGATGGAT
Organism: Annona squamosa; assembly: GCA_035584095.1. NCBI lineage: Eukaryota > Viridiplantae > Streptophyta > Magnoliopsida > Magnoliales > Annonaceae > Annona > Annona squamosa. Next base: position 9,595 of record JAXCLR010052989.1, on the reverse strand, counting down.
GAATGTATTACTTATAATGAAATGGGATTGATTATGTATGATGTAAATAGATAAGTGATTATGAATAAAATTCCACATGAATTTCTATTTATGAATATATAAGCTGCCTATAATATGAGAGTAAAGATGTATGACAAATTTTATAATGATATGGATGAGTCCACTATGGATAATGACAAATACGTGCTTATATGATGAAAGAAAAGAAAAAAAATTTGGACGAGATCGAATTAAAAACCCACCGCATGTTCAGGACAACAATCTTGATCACATTTACCAATCAAAAATAGATCTTGAGGTAAGGTTGTGACGCTCGAGTCGGGGGCACCACATTTTCATATTTAATCTTTATGAAATTATCATTTACTCCTTTTCTAAATTTGTAATTTAATTTCATTTTTCTAAAATTACAATACACATTTTTATATAGCTTTATAACAATAATAGACAGAAGGTACAAGTTTTCAATATGTATCACATTCACTAAGTTTCAAATAATATGAGTTTCACAATTCTCCCTTCCTTACAAAAGGTTTCATTTGAAACCTATTTCATTTCAAATAATTGAGGATATTTTCTTTCTACTCTTTTACAAAGTTCCCAGGTTGTTTTATTTTCAAAGTATCGGTTCCATTGAACTTTGACGTACTCAATCTCCCGATTCTGATGCTTTTGTATCTTATAATCCTAGATTTTGACAAGTCTTTCTTCATAATTTAAATGATCTTTAATTGGCATTGCCTCTGCTGTGAGGATATGAGTCGGATCTGATACATATTTTCTAAGCATTGAGACATGAAATACATTATGAACTGCTGCTAAGGCTGGAGGTAATGCTACCCTATAGGCTAAATTGCTAATCTTTTCTAATACCTCAAATGACCCAACATATCTTGGATTTAATTTAGTCCTCTTTCCAAATCTTGTGACTCCTTTGATTGGTGTTACTTTTACAAATACATGATCACCAGTCTAAAAATTTAGATCCCTTCATTTGCAGTCCACAAACCTCTTTTGCCAACTCTGAGCTATAAGTATACATTGTCGAATCACTTGCACTTTTTTTGCCATTATTTTTGATAAATCTGGAGCTAATTTTCTTTCCTCTAATTCATCCCAATTTAATGGAGTTCGACATCTCCGTCCACATAGGACTTCAAATGGGGCCATCTGTATACTTGCCTGATAACTGTTATTATAGCCGAATTCAGCCATTGATAAATATTCATCCCATGATCCTCCAAATTTCAAAGCGCACATTCAAAGCATATCCTCAACAATTTGATTAACTCGCTCTGTTTGCCCATCAGTCTAGGGATGAACTATAGTGCTAAATTTTAACTATGTTCCTAGGGTATGGTGCAAATATTTCCAAAATCTAGAGATAAAAATTGTATCCCGATCAGATACTATTAACGTAGGTACCCCATGAAGATGAATAATTTCCTTATAATAAATTTTGGCTAACCTCTCCGCAGAGAAATTCCTCTTCACATGTACAAAATGAGCTACCTTAGATAAGCGATAAACTATCACCTATATAGAATCATTTTCTTTTTGTGTCCGAGATAATCCTTTAATAAAGTCCATAGTAATGTCATCTCATTTCCATTCTGGCACTTCAAGAGACTACAATTTACCTGGAGTTCGGTGATGATCTGCTTTCACTTTCTAACACGTTAGACATTTGAAAACAAACTTTGCAATTTCTCTCTTCATGTTGTTCCACCAATAACCTTTTTAAGGTCTTGATACATCTTTGTACTTCCAAGATGCATAGAAAATGGAGAGAAATGTGCCTCTTTCAGGATCTGATTCTTCAGTTCAACCTAATTTGGTACACAAATACAATTTTTATATCAAAATATACCTTGACAATCAATAGTATACTCTATAAGGTCTTTTTACCTTATTTAATCCATATATTTCTTTAGATCTGCATCATTCTGTTGCCCACATTTAATTTTCTCAAATAGTGAAGATTGTAACTTCATTTGTAATAATCTTGCTTGCATTCCGGGTCGACATATAATCAATTATGCTTGCCTCATTTCTCAAAGTAATCCTTCCTCTTTAGTGATCAGGTGTGCCACACTAACATTTTGACTTAAAGCATCTGCCACAACATTTGCTTTTCCTGGGTGATATAAAATACTAAGATCATAGTCCTTAAGTAATTCTAGTGATCTCCTTTTGAATGAAAATATACTTGAGACTTTTGTGATCAGTGTCAATTTCATGTTTAGCACCATATAAATAATGTCTCCATATTTTTAATGCAAATACCACTGCTGCAAGTTGCGAATCATGAGTAGGATAGTTCACCTCGTTAGGCTTGAGTTGTCGGGATGCATAAGTTATAACTTTTCTTCTTTGCATGAGTACACATCTCAGTCCTTTCTTCAAAGCAACATTATATACTACAAATACCTCATTTCCTTCAGGTAAGGTTAAAATAGGTGCTTTGACCAATTGATGCTTCAATCTTTGAAAACTATCTTCACATTTGTCTGACCAAATGTATCAAACTCCTTTTCGAGTTAATCGAGTAAGTGGTGCAGATAGTTATGAGAATCCTTCCACAAACCTTCTATAATACCTAGCTAATCCTAAGAAACTCCTAATTTCTGTAATATTTGTCGATCTTGGCCATTTAAGAACTGCTTTGATTTTCTTAGAGTCAACTTGAATTCCTTTTTCAAATGTAATGTGTCCTAAAAATGCAACTTGCTTGAAACTAAAATTCACATTTCTTCAATTTGGCATATAATTTTTCTTTTCTCAGCTTGTCCAATACCATTCTAAGATGTATTTGGTGCTATTCCTTTGACTTTGAGTAAATTAAAATATTATCAATGAATACCACAACAAATTGATCCCAGTATTCTTAAAATATTCTATTCATCATGTCCATGAAAACAACAGGAGCATTTATAAGTCCAAATGGCATAACTAAAAATTCATAGTGTCCATATCTTATTTGGAATGTCGTTTTGTGAATATCATCAAGATTAATTCTCAATTGATGATAACCTGATTGTAGGTCTATCTTCGAAAAAGTGGATGCTCCTTTGAGTTGATCGAATAAATCATCAATTCGAAGAAGAGGATATTCATTTTTCACAGTGACTCTATTCAATTCCCTGTAATCAATGTACAATCTTAAACTTCCATCTTTCTCTCTTATAAACAAAACTAGGCCTCCCCATGGTGATACATTGGGTCTAATAAATCCTTTATCTAGCAATTCTTGAACCTGAGTTTTCAGTTCTGTCATTTCTATTGGAGCCATGCAGTATGGTACCTTAGATATTGGAGACAAACCTGGTATAATGTTGATTACCATGTCCATTTCCCTTTCTGGTGGTAGGTTAAGCAACTCCTTTGGGAAGACATCCATAAATTCATTTACCACTAGAATTTGTTCAATTAGTATTTTTTTCCTCTACAGTGTTGACTGAAATGAGATAGGCTTGACATTGTTGGCGAACCATCCGCGTCGCCTTCATAGCCGATATTAGTACTGTAGAGTTTTCAGGTTGCTTTAACTTTCCAATAGATATTTTTATATGTGGAGTTGCCTCAAACTGTTCTTTCTTATATTTACAGTTTATTGTAACTCTCCATTGACTCAACCAATCCATGCCCAATATTATATCAAATTCGATCATAGGTAAGAGGATTAGGTTTGCTTCCAAAATCATTGAACCTATACTAATAGGGCATGCTTTACAAATTTGGTTAGTACTTGTCAACCTATACACGGGGGATTCTACGTGTATAGTATTGTTTGTTTCCTCTATTGGTAGTGCATTAGTGGTTACATATTGACATGCTATAAATGAATGCGTAGCACCAGAATCAAATAATGCTACTGCAGAATTTTCAAAAATGTAAACCATACCTGTAACCACTTTTTCTTCTTGTTCTTATAACTTAGTGTGAGTCAATGCATGCAGTTGTACTAGATTTGTGGAAGTTCCCTGACAATTTGCAGCTAGAGTTATCCTTTATTGAGCCAGTCTTCCCCGTCCTTGTGCTTTTTGTATTTTGTTTGGAAAATTTGGAGCAATATGCCTTTCTTGACCACAAATAAAGCATTTTACAATCCTGTCTCAACAGTTCTACAGTCTTTTGCCATATGACCTGTTTGACCACATTTGAAGCACTTGTTTGACCCCCGTAAACATTCGCTATAGTGGCGTTTTTGACAATTCTTACAAATAGGAGGACTTCTCTTTTTGAAATTTGATTTTTTTCTTTCCACAAATATCCTCTTATTTTTTTCTTTTCTTAGATCACCTTCTTTGATATTAGGAACAAATTGTCTTTGCTGTAATTCTTGAGTTCTCAGTGCCTCTATCTCTAATGCTCTTGCCCTTTCTAACCTTGATGCATAATCTTTTTTTAAAAAGGGTGTAAGACTCTCTCATAAATGTGGCCTTAAACCATGTTGAAATCTTTGGACTTTATTTTCGGGCACACTTGTAATGCAAGGTACATATCTTGTCAGGGCATTAAACTTGGTTGCATATTCTGTAACTGTCATTCTATCCACATAAAGTTGCTCAAATTCAACAACTTTCTGACTTCGAAGACTGGTTGGGAGATATTCTTTATTAAATTTTTCCACGAAAATCTACCAAGTCCCTTTTTCAGGTTCTGACATAGTGACTAATAAAGTTTCCTACCATTCACTTACATCTCTAACTAATAAATGAGTAACATATAAGACTTTTTGATTATCATTACAATGTGAAATCATAAATAATTTCCTTATCTCTGCTAACCATTGCTCAGCTTGAGCAGGATCTAGTTCACTTGTAAATTTGGGGGATGTTGAGCTAAAAAGGCATTAATAGCCTTCCGGTTAGCTTCTAATGTGTCATTCTCAACTTCTACTGGTCTAGGTTGCAGATTAGGAGTCGCCTCTTGAGCAAATCTTTCGCTTTCATTCCCTCCTAGTTGGTTTTGTTGAGTTCTTTCCCAAAAGTTTTGGATTATTTCAGCCGTTTAGGTTGCCCACTCCCGAGTTGCTTGCTGCATAACTTCCCTTACAACTGCAACTACTTGTTCTTCTCTCGGCCTGGCTTATCTGGTATCATCCATGACAATTTCATTTTCAATGGCTAGATCAAAGTTTATATTACCTTGGTGTTGATGAGTTCTCTAATTTGGTCGTTCCCTTTTCATTGGCCGTTCAGATACATTACTAGGCTCTCCTATTTCATGTTGACTAATGGGTTTCTCATTTGCAGCTGCTTTTCCTTTATCTAGCCTATTCCTTGCTCATGTGCCAGGCATGATGTTATCTAGACATAGAAAAATTATATTAGTGATATCCTTTATTATCTTAGAATAATCACACACAATTATTCATAATAAACACAAATATCAACAACAACCATTTTTTTCATATACATCAGTATAAACAAGTTCGTTTATACAACAAAAGTTCTTTAGTATCACAATATAAACAACACATATTACACATCTAAAATATACATACTACTAATTTATTTCGTACATCAAACATTTTTACAAGTACAGTTATATATAAACTAAAACATACACAACTAAAAAGAAACTCATTATCCTTATAATTTATCCATGCCTATTTGCGTAACCCCTGGGTCCCCTTATATACCTCTTACTGCTAGGAGGCATCAGTGTAGGTTCTTCAGTAATAGTACTAGTGTCAGACTTTACTGGGGGGTCTAGGTCCTCATTCCCACTTTCCTCCTCTTCTTCTTGACTCTCACTTTTGATGGTCCCTTCCATGGGGTCATTGTCATCATTTTCACTTTTTCCCTTCGTAGGTTCGTCTTCATAATCTACGGCTTGTAGTATACGTGTGATACCTAGACCTAAGTAGGTCTTTAAATATGACACATGTGTTATTTAAATAAATTTTGAATGATTTATGGATGATTTTATGATTTAATGATCTTTTGGTATTATGATTTCCATTAGAAACGGTGATTCAAAATTTAATCACCAGAGTCCAAAGTGAGTCAATATGACCCATTAGCTTAATGAAAATTTAAAGGTGAAAATTTGTCATGAATAATCATATTAATTACCATGATTTAATTTATGCTGATTAAAGTGTAATTATGAAATTAAGATAAAAAATGATAAAAAGTTCATAACTTGACGCCTATAGGTGGATTTCGATGAAATTTGAAAGGTAATCTCACGGCGGTGGGTCCAATCTTATGAATAGATTGGATTAAGGGAATCATATTGGGATTAGAGTGATAATTAATTATTTTTATCCCAAATCCAAAAGATAAATTCAAGTGGTCATAATTTGATGTACAAACGTTGGATTGAGATGAAATTTGAAACGATGGAATAGAATTATGAAATCTATGAGATGAATGGAATGGATTAAGATAATTATCATGAGAAGTTTCTTTCTTGGGGAGCAAGTAAGAGATTACTTAGGAAGCTTCATGGAAGTTGCAAAGAGGGCAATTTGGGAAAGGTAAAAATGAAATTTATAAAAATGCCCTAGGGGGTTACTTAAGCACCAAGAAAAGTGACTTATAAAAAGAAAAAAAAGGGAGCAAGGGGGTTGGACATTCCAGCAGTAGGGGAGAAGGAGAGAGAGAAGAGAGGAAAATAAGAGAAAAATAGAAATTTTCTCCAAAGGCAGCAACTAGAGCATGTAAAACCTAGCAAGGAGGAGAGAAAAGAAGAAAATTCTAAGTGCTTAATGGAGGGATTACCAATGAATCAAGTAAGTATATGTTAATTTTGATTTTATACTTCAAATCTGGAAGTTATATGATGTTATAAACTAAAATATGAACGGAATAGTAAATGGATGAATTTTAGCATAAAATTTTTTAGAAGAATTGTTATGGGGTGATTAAGGAATGAACCAATTTTCATCTTAAAAGTATAAGCCAGTTGCAAATTCAAAATCCGAGAAAATCAACCTGAAAAGGGTTATACGGGTGGCAGGATCATCTGCACCAAAGGATTTTTAATAATTTTGATACAAGGGATTTTGGGCTGAAATGTTTACATGATATATAAGATATATTGAGAATCACACTACTAAAATAAAAAATAAGTTTTTATGGGAATAAATATATCCCATAATTAACGTGATTCAAGTTGTCTAAAAATGATTGTTGCTCTCTAGCAAAGTAAGAATAATAAAATAAATATAAATGCTTAATGTTTTGGGCTAGAAATATTTATTTTGGTTAATTAATGTTGTTATTAAGATATGATAGAAATTTTAGATCAAAACTACTTGATTTGATATTAATTCAAGTTTTTGAGAATTCAGTATGCCTGATTTCAGCATATGTGGATAGTTGGACGAAAAAATAAAAAAGAAACATGAAAACTATATAAAAATGATAAAAATTGATATATATGTTAATAACCTAAATTTGATCAAGGACAAGTGAGATTATTTGCTGAAAATTTGGATTTATAAATCTGCTTAGGGTTATGTGTCAAAAGACACATTAAACAGGTGAAAAATGGGTTCCAAAGTTGCTGTTTTGGAAACCTATGATTAGTGGATTTAAATTCCATAAAAATAACCTAACTACAATGGTAATTAAGGATAATCGTCATGCTGAAATTTCTATTAAATTGTTGACTTGGAAAATTTTATGAAATGCCTCATATATGTTTTGTTAAATGGCTGTATGTGAAAGGATAGATATGCATGAGTGGTAAATGACTAATGTAATTTGGTTTTGTGAAAAAATGCATGAAAATATAATAAATTTTGTGAATATATTATTTTTTTATAATTTCATGAGGTTAATCTCAAATTTTGGAATTAATTAATGAGGCTTAAGGCAATAATGGGTGCTTAAAATGAGCAACGATGTGTGAATTTTGGAAAATAAGTGAAAAATGGCTTAAGGAAGGTAATGAGTCATTAAATAATAATTATTAGATGATTATTATATGATTGAATGATTACCCTTTTTAGACTAAATGTGATGTATAATAGCCCATGTAATGCACAAATATGTGCTATACGGGCGTAATGACTTGAGAAGTTGAAGGAATTATGTATGTTAATGAAAATGGGTTAGAAAACTGAGTTAAATGCAAGAAAAGGAAATATATGAATGTTATATTATTCTTATATGTATAGGCAAAGGCAAAGGGATAAGCAAAATGGAAAGCTAAGTAAGCGAGATAAACAAGCAGTTACTAAATGAGTTTTGTTTTAAATGCTTTCCAAGTTGTTTAAGAATGGTCATTCCTTGTCTATATGCATATTGAAACATTTATTTCTAATGAAATAAATGATTGCTTATGGTTTCGCAATTATGCATGAAATGTGTTGAAACATGAGTTTATATGATGTTTCATTAAAATGGTGTTTAAAAAGGGATGGTGCAAAGAATTCTCTACATGAGAATGACAAGTTCCATGTGTAAAAGGGTATATGATGCCGGGGTGACTAAAAGTCATGCATGAAATGAAAATTAAGTAGGCTAGTCGAGGTAGTAAGTGGACAAGGAGTCCCCCTTGATGTTGCCAAGTCGGTAGGGCCGGCGCCAAGGATGGAAAGGATCATGTCATGAAAGAGGGTTCCTCGAGCTAGCATACCGTCACATAAAGGATAATGTAATCAATAGAAATGATGAATTTGCACATCCAAAGTTTATAAAATGTTTTATGGAATGTGTATGAATGAGTTATGAAAAGGTTTTTGCTCCATAGGTAGTTGATCACTTAATAAGTGTCTCTACTGAAGGGAGAAAAATGCTTTTAAATAAATATGCCTTCAAAATGAATTGCCTGTAAAATATAAGCTTGCTTACTGAGTTTCGACTCACGTTTTCGTTTTCCAAACCCATAGACAGGTGAAGGAAGAGACCTGGCAAAGGAGCAGGAGCTATCCACTAGAGAAATGGAAAAATATTATAAGCTTCATGTTTATGAAAAACTTATGTCGTATGAATGTAAATACTTTGATGTCTTATGTAGACAACTATGATGATACATGCAGTGACATCTGATTTATGAGATGGTTTGAAATATGTTACGAAAATCATGTCTAGTTATGACATTATTAGATGGAAATGATTCAGATATGCAAATGAACATATGAGGAATTAAACTCCTATGGAAAGATATTTAATTGGATAAATATCCGTTAAAACCCGCCATGTGACAGGGCAACAATCCCGATCACGTTTATTAGTCAAACAATCTTGAGGTAAGGTTGTGACGCTTGGGCTGGGGCGTTATAATACGCTCGCCGGGTAGTTTGTCAGGAGCCTGCTCCCTTAGGAGCTCCCCTCGGGCACGAGCTTCCTCCCGGAGTCTACGGTGCTTTCTTTCCTCCCTGTCTAATTGCTCCAAACTGATTCCATAGTAGAACTGTACAAATCCTCCTGCAAGGCGATACTAGGGTCCCTCATTTGTTGGAACTAGAGCGGAGATCCTATTCCAATATTCTTATAACTCTGCAGCATTGATTTTGTTAGTAACTAGAGGCAAGTATGGTTGGAGACGTGGGGTGTACTTGTGAAACCCCGACCGTATACACGTCATTTCGACCGTATACGCGTCATTTCAATATCTGTAATTTTGTAATTAT
>JAXCLR010052911.1:0-16597 GCA_035584095.1 Annona squamosa | reverse complement strand
TATAGAAAAATGTGTAAAAAATAATTTAAAAAATAATAGTTATGAAAAGTGACAAGTTTTAGATTGAAAAGTTTTAAGTTGACAACTTTTCTAAATTGCCAAACACACCCGTAATATGTTGAAAATGAATATTTCAAGTAAAATACTCGTTTATTGATTCTAGTACTCATATTTTGAATTTGCTATCTTAGCCATGCAGCCTGGAATATTTAAAGTAAAATACTTATTTATTGATTCTAATACTCATATTTTGAATTTGCTATCTTAGCCATGCGGCCTGAAATATTTAAAGTAACATACTTGTTTATTGATTCTAGTAATCATATTTTGAATTTCCTATCTTAGCCATGCAGCCCGGAATATATAAAGTAAAATACTTGTTCATTGATTCTAGTACTCATATTTTGAATTTCCTATCTTAGCCATGCAGCTGAAACTAAGGAAAGAGTGTCTTGTTTTCGTTTGTGACAAATGCGTGAAAGGGTAGATGTCTTGTTTCGGTGTAGGCATACGTAACAAATATTAACAGTGTGTGTAATATTATTAATGTGGGGATGCCATGCACGTACAATATCAGTAATGACGGAATGTTCCGTATAAACATTCTTCAATTGCACAGTCGGAAGAATTTGATATAAAACATTTTTTATTTTTATTATTTTTATTTATTTTTTTTGTAAAAAAAAAAATCTCAGCCTAAACGTTATAAAGTAGTTAAAAATAGAATTCCGTCTTGTGAAGAGGGTTACAATCCCGATAACAATTCAATTGAGCGATTCTGGAACAAAGATATCATTGTAACGCTATCTTAAGTTAGCAGCACTATAAAGTGATTTAGATATAATTGTAACGTTATCTTAAGTTAGGATCGCTGTAAAATGATTACCTAGAATGCATTTTAACGAATCTAGGAATGAATATAAGCATTTTTTATAATTTATACATAATGATACATAACTTTAGCAAGTATAACTTTTATTAAAGTGACTTTTAGCAACATGTTAAAACAAAAGAAATAAAGGAAAAGACTTTATTTAGTAACAAGAAATTTTTTTTACCCATTTCCACACGCCTTTTAATGTGATGCATCAACTATACTACCTTACTTTTATTAACTTCGACCTTTTAATTATTTTTTCATAACTTCCATAATACAACCACCATATCTGGCAACTGGGAGATATACTAGCTGGTCATGACCCATGACATGGGTTGGTGTGATCATGTGTTTGATCTCTTGTGGGTGCAAAACACATTCCTTTGATAATAGGAGTTGTTATATTATTGATTCCTCTTATGGCGGGGGACCAATTTATAATATCAGATGTAACAGTATATAAAATACTAATAAAAAAAACCGCTATATCTGTTTTCACTTTATCTTCTTCACTCTGATCATTATCCACGAAAAAAGGGAAAAAACTGCCTCCTCTCTTTTTCTTCGTCACCACACTTATTAATCTAATTTTTTAATGGTTTTGTCACAATAATCCTCTAGTGTTCGTTAAAATGATTTCCAATTGTTAAATAATTTCAGATGCAAGTCCTTACGAGCAGAGCTCAGCTAAAAAAACTCTTAGAGGACGTTTTGTAAAGTGGGAAATTGTGGGATTATGGGAAATGGTGAGAAATGAAAAAGAGAATATTTTGAGAAATATATGATTGATAAGAAATGATAGATGTATAGTTACAATAAATAAGTTTATTGTATATAGTTGGTAGTAAAAATGATTGGAACATAAGGATAAAAGTGAAAAAAATAATATGATTGATGGAGTCATAATTAGTCTCGAGAAACCAAATGCCACGAGAAAACCATGGTTCCCATGGTCATGTATTACCAGACATCCCCTTAGACCAGTCGTTGATTCTGGAAAAGGAAATGCACAAGAGAAATCACCTCGGCTGGCAGAATACGGAAATTAATACCTGAGAAAACCTCCAATTAGATCGGACATGACGCCACACCTGGATTTACAAGTGATTATTTAACACATTATTGGTATGAACCCACCTGATGTTTCCAAGGAAAATGATTTTTTAGAATCATAGAAAATGATTTTTAAAATCATAGTTAAGTGCAAAATAACAAGTATATTGATTGGCTTTGATCCAATTAAAACATCATGGTCGCTCAAGTGCGAAGGTATTATAGGAATTTGCTCTTACCAACAAACGGCTAAAGAACTTACAAGGCGTGATCGATGACCAGGATCCATCACCCACCACAGAAGTTAAAAGTAAAGGCCATTAACAAGCAACATGATTCTCTATCAAGTTCAGTAAATAACGAAATATATTCTCATTATCTAGCCAAAATAGAGGGGTAAAGCCGGCCATAAAATTTCTCCCATCAAGAAGTCAGGTACAAAATCGAGATCATTACGAAAACCAACTACAATAAGAAAAAAGAGCAAAAATAGTTATGCTTGAACGTCTAATGTCCTTGGATACCCAGCCTCCTACTCTCTCACAGATCCTGGACACTTAGACCTGCAACAACACAAAATTTAAAGATTGAAATGCTTAAATGGATTCCAGGACGAACGAAAGCTGCGTCAAGTATGAAAAAAATCTCAGTGAAGAAAATATTCATGCATGGAATACTTACATGGTAAATGTGCTCACTATCCAAAATCAAAATGGTATGAAAACTTAATACGCTAATGTCATTACGGACGTACATATTATGGGTTTTGTTTCCAGTGACAAATAAATAACCACAACCCAAGAAATCAACCGCTCCCTTCCCCTGAAAAATCCCCTAACCAAAAGGACCAAAACAGATGCATCAAAAAATGGTCACTTCGTGCTCATCTAAGAGTGCGTTTGGTGTCATATTAAAGCCAAAAAAAATTTCCACTTCTTTTTACACACCTTTTAGTATGGTTTGATATATTAACTACTTAATTAATTATAACTTGTTCTATTGTTATTTTGTACATTTTAATCATTTTTCACATTTTTCATACAACTACCTGCACTTTTTAATATGGTTTGATATATTAACTACTTAACTACTTATAACTTGTTCTATTGTTATTTTGTACATTTTAATCATTTTTCACATTTTTCATACAACTACCTTTCTATTTTAATTTCATTTTTTATTCCTAATTATTATCTCTTTCATCATATCATATCATTATTTTACTTTTAACAATATTTTCCTATTCCCACTTTCTCATGTTAACTTTTATGCCTTCCCAAACAGGTAGGTAGGTTGTTATTTGTCAGAACTAGGATTTCATGTATCATTGCAATGGTATGACAAAATACTATAAGGAAATACATTAATGCATTTGGATAATCATGAAACTTCTCAAATTAAAACTTTTCATTCTCTACAATTACTCTGTTTTTTAATTATTTCTTCACATCTTCCTATATAATTACCTTATTTTTCAACTATTTTTACAAATTACCCACATAACTAATATATTTTAATTTTATTTTCTTTACTCCCCATCAATAACTTTTTTATATCATATTATTTTATATTATTTAAAAAATGTTTACATAAAAAACTTTTCATATAAAAGTTCATACAAAAGTTTTATCACTTCCCAAATACACCATCTTTAATCAACTTAGGACATCATATCATAGTCGTTTCCCACCTACGTGGGTCAAGCTAAGTCAATTCAGGACATGCAGAAGAAAAATACATGGATAGGCGAACACATGCTTAATTAAGATATTCAATGAACTCAGGCCAAGCAGAAGACAAAATATTGCATGTAAACACCACCACCTAGGGCGTGAATACACCATGCGAAAAACAACAGGTGAGAATCAGCCAGAATACAGGAAGAGATAATCATCAAGCACAGGATACACATTTGGTCAACCAGACTACCCACTGTGCAATGCATGTCCATATGTCCACGTGATCGACACATGATGGGAACTCCAAAGCCTCTCCTTACTTCAGATAAGTTATCAAAGGTGACAATATACTGATATAGTCTTCTTGTTTCAAGGACTAATTATTTTATTTTATTTTCTCCTTCAAAGAATCCACCATTGCTTACATGCTTGCTTTTTTTAAGTCACCGATCAAGTATTGGAAGTGCCTTACAAGATAAGTAGTTGGGGAGGTGTATCCTGCTTCATGATGGATACCTTTGCACCACTGTCACTGGTTTTGAGAACCCATCAACGTCCAGGATGATGGAGAAACACATGCAATAAACTGCCTATTAACAGACAGGCTAAAAAAATGGTATAGCATTTGTCTATGCATAGACATGTATATTACTGCCGTTAATAGTGCATCATATGCAAGCACACATACACACACAAACACACAAAAAAGAAGGGAAGGCCAAAAAGAATTTGCTGTCAGAATGCCCAGTTCATTCACCTGGAGGAAGAGACTGCTTCAGTTTATCGGCCTTCTCTGAATCAAACACGCAAAGCGTGTAGAGGTATTTGGAGCACCGCACCTTAAATTTAACAACATCCTTGCTCCTCTTGATCTTTACTGAACGAGCATCTTTCCTCCGTGCAGTTAGAAGGAAATCCTTAATCTCATGGATCTGCTTTGGCTGTGGAAGCCAAAATAGGGATGAGTCAAACTGCAAACATTACAGCATCAAGCAAGCAAGAAGACATGCCCAAAAACAGCAGACGAAACAATATCCAGTGGAGGAACAGTTTATTAGAAACAATCATGACATTTATGGAATCTCAAACATCCCTGTTCCATGAAAGTACACTGCATTGGAAACAAACAAGAACAACTTTCATAAACTCGCAAACAACCAGTTCAGAGACCAAGAATCGGTAATTCCCATACATTAGATAAGAAGTATATTTCAAATAATCTCCAAACTTCATTTTGGAAAGGCAAAATGTAATCTACATTACTCAATATGATCTGAGCCCTCCATAATCCACACATCAAATAGATGGATAACATTATTATCTATGAGAAATTCTCCATGCATTTGGTTAAATTTTTTATTTTTTGATCTTTTAATGTTTTATTTAATCCAATGAATCAATCATAGTGTATTCCATTGATATTTGCATGACATGAAAAATCATGTTATTTAGATTTGTGTATAATCCACAACAAGTGTAAATGCATAAGATTATTTATAATTATATTTTTTAAGATGATTGATTATAGGAGTTTTCAATTCACTTACTTTTTTTATATAGGATAAATAAATAGTTTAAACATAATGGATGGACTACATGTAAAAATAAAAAAATAAAAAAATAATCAGGTTGTTGTATGACACGATTGATTGCATAAAGAATCTCTCATTATCTATGTACTTTTGAACTAATGGATGATATCATCACCATTCATGCTGACCAGAGTACTTCAAAGATGGTAGGATCCTCCCTTTCCTGAACTGACTACTTCTTTATGATCTCATTTTGTAGCACCCGCCGTGAGCGCTACGATGGGTTCGGACGCCTTTCTCGTTTCTTGTGAAATCTGGGCCGGGTAGAAAGGGCCGGAACCTGCATATGACCTTCCGTAGATTCAACGACATAATGGCTAGCATGGGGCGTTTTATACATGGGCCAAGTCACGAATTCAGCAGCATAACATCAGTGTGTTATGCTGCAATCCGTGGACCCACGTGCGCCGCCCTTGCCAGAGCATTAATTCAAGCAAATGCGTTAGTATTTATGCAAAATAAAAAAAATGGAGTCGCCATTGATCTTAAAAGGGAGATTAGTCCCTGTTTTCAATGAATAAAGACACCGGTCTTGCAGATCTGGGATCTCGATCTTCGGATTAAAACGGATATGGCAGAAATCCGTTAACCCGAAGCCGTTTATATCGGCATGAAAAGGGGAAAATAAAATAAAAATCTGAAGAAGAGGGAGAGAGAGAGAGAGAGAGAGCTAGAGAGGAGAAGCGGGGTGTCGGGATTTGGCTGCAAACTCCCATCCTCCCCCTTGGGGATGCCTCCTCATGTGTCTTAAGAAGGGAGGGGGCACCTCCTTTTATAAGTGAGAGCATGGGTCTTGGGCCACTTAGAAATGTTGGACTTGTTCCATGGGCTTGATCTTGAGATGAAAGCATGGGCCGGAGCTTGAGATGAAAGCATGGGCCTTGGATCACTTGAGATGTTGGACTTGGCCCATGGGCTTGAGCTTGGTGGACTTCTTCCATAGTGGGCTGGAGTTTGGCTAAACCCATTGTTTTGGGTGGGCCGTTGTAAAGGCCTGATGGACTGTTTGTAGAAGCCTGCTTTTGAGGCTTGGTGGGCTGGATCTGGTGGGTTGTATTGTGGAGCCCATTGGGTGGCCTGTAGGAGCTTTGCTCTTGTAGGCCGGGTCTGGTTATTGAAGAGCCTACTTTTGAGGCTTGTTAGAGCTTTGCTCTTGTAGGCTGAGATTGGACAGGCCTGTTTAGAGGCTTAGCTTTTTGGTTTTTTCTGGACTTGCTTAAATGGGTTGTTGATGTAGAACCCACTGGTGTTTGTTCTTGAGTGGCTTGTCATTGTTGGGCTTGGATCTTATTCCCATCTTTGTGCTTGAGGGAGGGGTTTCAACAGTTGCCCCCCTTTGCCAGAGGCGTCTTGACGGTGAATGGCAAAGTGACGGATACCCCGCTGACCTAAACGGTTTTCAGGTTGTTGGGCAATTTTGCAATTTTTTGTGAACTTGCGGTGGTCTTTCTGCAAATGTGAATCTGGAGTGGTTCCTTCGCAAAATGCCCATTCTAGCCGTTTTGTAAAACCCGGAGCCTGCTGAACCTTTTTGCATTTTTTCCTAAGTGGCGCAATTTTGAAATTTCTGGAGTCGATGGCGGTTACTACACAATTTCTCCCATTTTTAGGGCTAGTTGTGGGCCTTCTCTTTCAGCCTCCTGCAGTCGCCGTTTGTCACCGCTGCCAGCTTATGCCGAGTGCTCGTTGTTCCCAATCGGCTTCTCCGACGTCGTTCGGATCTCACCCGTTCGGGGCGACTGTTGCTGCCGCGGTTGCCTTTCCCTTGACGTCGATTGGCGTTGCCGCCAATTTTGGCTTCTTCTTTGGTCGTCGCCGGCACTGCTTGATTGGGACATGCTATGGCTGCTGTTTTCTCCGTTCGCAGTAATTGTGGTGAGATTGGCTTGTTGTCGGTCGCCGCCACTGCCTGCTCGTTGAGGTCGCTGCCGGTTCACCGTCTTCTTCGGCGTCGGTTAGAGCCACTTTTGCCGTGGGTCTGTGTTGTGCTGCCGTTGATTTTGTTGATCGCCGGCGTTCTTGCTGTCCGGTTTCCCTGGAGTGCAATCCTATGCACCCGGGTGCATTGAGGCTCAATGCACCCGGGTGCATAGGATTGCACTCTGGTTTCCCCTCCTTTGCTCGGCCCACAGCTAGCCCTAAAAATGGAAGAAATTGCAGAGTAACCCCCATTGACTCTAGAAATTTCAAAATCATGCCACTTAGGAAAAAATGCAAAAAGGTTCAGCAGGCTTCGGGTTTTACAAAACGGCTAGAAAGGGCATTTTACGAAGGAACCACTCTAGATTCACATTTGCAGAAAGACGACTACAAGTTCACAAAAAATTGCAAAATGGCCCAATGACCTGAAAACCGTTTAGGTTAGCGGGGTGTCCGTCACTTTGCCATTCACCATCAAGAGGCCTCTGGTAAAGAGGGGTAACTTTTGACACCCCTCCCTTAAGCACAAAGATAAGAAAAAGATCCAAGTCCAACAATAACAAGCCACTCAAGAACAAACATTAGTGGGTTCTACATCAACGACGCATTTAAACAAGTCCAGAAAAAACAAAAAAGCTAGGCCTCTAAATAGGCTTGTCAAATCTCAGCCCACAGGAGCAAAGCTCCAACAAGCTTCAAAAGCAGGCTCTTCAACAACTAGACCCGACCCACAAGAGTAAAGCTCCTACAGGCCACCCAATGAGCTCCACAATGTAACCCACCAGATCCAACCCACTAAGCCTCAAAAGTAGGCATCTCTACAAATAGCCCATCAGGCCTTTAAAATGGCCTACCCAAAACAACAAACTTAGCCAAGCTCTAGCCCACCAAGTTCCAGCCCACTATGGAAGAAGTCCACCAAGCTCTAGCCCATGGACCAAGTCTAACATCTTAAGTTGCCCAAGGCCCATGCTCTCACCTCAAGCTCAAGCCTATGGAACAAGTCCGACATCTCAAGTAGTCCAAGACCCATGCTCTCATCGATAAAAGGAGGTGCCCCCTCCCTTCTCAACACGCATAAAGAGGCATCCCAAGGGGGGGGATGGGAGTCTGCAGCCAAACCCCTCTTCTTCAGATTTTTTATTTTATTTTCCCCTTTTCATGCCAATGTAAACGGCTTCGGGTTAACGGATTTCTGCCATATCCGTTTTAATCCAAAGACAGGGATCCCAAATCTGCAAGACTGGTGTCTTTATTAATTGAAAACAGGGACTGATCTCTCTTTTAAGATCAATGGCAACTCTATTTTCTTTGTTTTGCGCAAGTACTAACATGTTTTGCTTGAGTTAACAGTCCGATAAGGCGGGCGCACGTGGGTCCACGGATTCCAGCATAACACACTACCGTTATGCTACCGAATTCGTGACTTGGCCCATGTATAAAAGGCCCCATCCTAGCCGTTGAATCTACGGGAGGATACCATATGCCCACACTAGCTAAAGATCATTAATACTAACCCTCTCTACTCTATTCCAATGCAGGTTCCGGCCCTTTCTACCCGGCCTAGATTTCACAAGAAACGAGAAAGGAGTCCGAACTCATCGTAGCACTGACGGGAGTCTGTAGCCAAACCCCGACACCCCGCTTCTCTTCTCCTCTCTAGCTCTCTCTTTCTATCCCTCTTATTCAGATTTTTTATTTTATTTTTCCCTTTTCATGCCGATATAAACGGCTTCGGGTTAACAAATTTCTGTCATATCCGTTTTAATCCGAAGACAGGGATCCCAGATCTGCAAGACTGGTGTCTTTATTCATTGAAAACAGGGACTAATCTTCCTTTTAAGATCAGTGGCAACTCCATTTTGTTTGTTTTGTGTAAGTACTAACGCGTTTTGCTTGAGTTAACGTTCTGATAAAGCGGGCGCACGTGGGTCCACGGATTCTAGCATAACACACTACCGTTATGCTACCGAATTCGTGACTTGGCCCATGTATAAAAAGCTCCGTCCTAGCCGTTATGCCACCGAATCTACGGGAGTATATCCATATGCTCACACTAGCTAAAGATCCTTAATACTAACCCTCTCTACTCAATGAAAAATGCAGGTTCCGGCCCTTTTTACCCGCCCAGATTTCACTAGAAACGAGAAAGGCGTCCGAACCCATCATAACGCTCGCAACGGGTGCTATAACTTGGCGACTTCACTAGGGATGCCTTCTCATGTGTCTTGAGAAGGGAGGGGGGCACCTTTTATAGGTAAGAGTATGGGCCTTGGGCCACTTGAGATGTTGAACTTGTTCCATGGGCTTGAGCTTGAGGTGAGAGCATGGGCCTTGGGCAACTTGAGATGTTGGACTTGATCAATGGGCTTGAGCTTGGTGGACTTCTTCCATAGTGAGCTGGAACTTGGTGGGCTAGAGCTCGGTTAAGCCCGTTGTTTTGGATGGGTCATTGTAGAGGCCTGATGGGCTGTTTGTAGAGAAGCATGCTTTTGAAGCTTGGTGGGCTGGATCTGGTGGGCTGCATTGTAAAGCCCATTGGGTGGCTTGTAGGAGCTTTGCTCTTGTGGGCCGGATCTGGTTGTTGAAGAGCCTACTTTTGAGGCTTATTGGAGCTTTGCTCCTATGGACTGAGATTGGACAAGCCTGTTTAGAGGCCTAGCTTTTTGGTTTTTTTTTTGACTTGCTTAAATGGGTCGTTGAAGTAGAACCTACTGGTGTTTGTTCTTGAGTGGCTTGTCATTGTTGGATTTAGATCTTATTCCCATCTTTGTGCTTGAGGGAGGGGTGTCAACACATTCTTACACAAAAAAAACATTCCAAGACTATACAAGAAGTATCCTGATGTCCCTAGTAAAACTCCATTTTGACATCCTTAAGACTAAAATACCAAATAAAAATTCGAACCCTAATCCAAAATCCCCACGTTTTATTGAAGGCACTTTTATTAATCCAAAGCATTGTAGCATAGCCACTTCGGGACACGGCTTCTGATAGATCGCGAGTATGTTCCACACTTCACTGGCAGCTATATGCCACAGCAAGGGAAAGCACCAAATAAAGAGAACATGCCAACAAGTAAGCTTTTTGCAATCAGAAACACTCATTTCTCGAAAATGCAAACTAAACGACCATGACAACAAGCGTACCTAATCATTATTTTTTATGCCACTATCTCTTACTTGCAGAAGCTATGCATTATGCATTCTCCCATGGTGAAAATCACTAGATACATTCAACGCGGCTGATTTTCACAAACAGCAGTCTGAACTGCCGGTAACAATCGCATCATCAATCTTACATCCTAAGTAATAATCCATATAAGAAGCAGAAAAAAAAGAGAGAATCCGGTGAGGGGAGATAAATTCAATAGATAGAGTAGGGGATGCGAAGATCAGTGGAAATAAAAGGATCGAAGGACAGAGAAAAAGAAAACCAAACAAAGAATAATCGGAGGGCGGACTGAGGGCTCACCATTTTCTCCTTCTGTCGTGGATTCGGATCTCCACGGAGACAGAAACGCTAACTCTGCTGCAAGGAAGATGATGGCAGGGTATATGGGACTGGGAGGGGGGCCAGGGGGCACAAACACAGACCTAGACGGGCTTCCGTCCGGATTACTTCGTACGGACGTTTCCTGTTTCCATCCAAGTTTTGCGTGAACGCATACTACTTGAAAGTATACGTAATCACATATGCGTTCTAAAAAATACTTTAATTCGTTTAGGTATTATAGTAAAAGTTATCCTGTTAATGTAGGGTAAGCAAATATTCCGTTAGTCCACTTTTCATTTATGATATTTTCATTATTTTTACTTCGCATACTTGTTGCGGGTTAAGCAAATATTCCGTTAGTTCATTTGAAAAAATTCATTTATAATATTTTTATTATTTTAACTTCACACACTTGTTTATAGAGGTGTAAATTGGGGGCGTGTTGACCCGTAACCTGGCTTTGACCCGACCTGTTTTTTCCCCGAGCTAAAACCAATATATTTTTAACTCAAATTAAAAAATAACGCTAAGGTGGATCGACTGTGTCCTAACCAAAAAGTCTAACCTGCCCCGCATATATTAATTGATTAAAAATTATAAACTTATATTTAAATATTATTATTATTATTTTCTTTCAAAATTCTCACTTTTTTTATAATAAACGCTATCAACAATAGAATAATCAATTTATTCAAAAAGTAATATAAGAATCAATAAAAAGAATTTGTACATTTATAACCCTTATGTGTAATTGTATATTAACCTATTTTAATAAATTTATATTATATTTTCAAATATTTTATTTTTTTAATTATGTATTTTTTAATAATTAGCGAAATACTGAAGCATATAATATTTAAATTTAGTATAGATATATACTTATGTTTGATAGGTATATAAATTCTTAAAATTATCTTACTTGACCTGCATTTTTTACCTGACTTGCTATCGTGAAGCCAGTTCGACACAACCCGAAGTTTGTCCTGGAATCTATTAAAAAAAAGTAAGAGTTAAACCGACTTTGTCCCACCTGGTATAAGAAAAGAGTCAAACTCAATTTTCAAAAAAAAGTTATAGTTAGAGTTAGCAAACCTTGACCCGGTATAACCCACCCCGATTCTTAACCTTAAGTGCATGTTTCTAAATCTTTAGAAAGTTTGGAACCACATAGCAATAAGACTTTACAAGGACAAAATGGAAAAAAAAAAAAAAGAAAAAGAAATCTTGACGCGTTTTCTGGACCTGGACCATTAAAAACATCCTGTACAGTAAACAATGTCTAAAAGCAAGTCAAGTCAATGTTATTTGTATTATTGATTGGCTGCTGACTGCTTTTAGTCTTGCACGGGTCACGAAGAAAATTGCATACTCGATGGGATTACGCTTGGGTTCATAATTTTATTTTTATTATTTTTTAAGACAAAAGTGCATGATTTTTACTTTGTTTCACGATAAATGAAATTGAATATATGTTGGTATATTAAGTACTCTTAAGTTGGTTTTGATTTTCAACAATAGTTAAAAGGTTTATGAAATTATTATTTTCGAAAAATTTTGAAAAATGATTTTGATTTGCTATTCTATTCTTATTATTTAATTGCAAAAAATTTAAATCTATTTTTGATATTCTATTTAATATATTTTTTACTTTGAAAAATTTTCAATTAATTCTGATCTTTCATATCTACTTGAGCTGTTAAACTATATAATTTAGATAAAATTTAAACTAAATTAACATAGAATGCATAGAAGACGATCTCTTTACCTTTTTATGGTGCAATCTTAAAGTTTTATTGGGGAAGACCTTAAGTACTAGCCGTTTCTATCATGCAGATGTCGCAAAATTTTGCCACAGATAATTGATTTGTCAGATTAATTTCTCGTATGATATAATTGATCGTTCTCGAAGCATTCACCATTAAAAAGTGCAGAAAAAATATATACAGCGGGGATGCTTCTATCAATTTTGCCCCCATTAATTGTATTTAATACCATTTATATTATCATGAAAATACTTTCACTTGTTAGTATTACTATGTATGGGGCCAATCTACTAATGTGTAAAATTAATATAATAAAATGATTTAACACAAAATATCAATTTTAAGCATTATTTTCAATATCTAAACCATTTAAAATATTACTAATATTTAGATAAATGATTCTATGAAATATTTTTACTTTCTAATACATATGTGAAAGACCTAACCATTTTTCCTAATTTACACATAAATATACATATGTTTAAGCAAATATAGCTTATGCGCATAGTTGATTTGGATGAAATTTAGTTTCTTAACAAAACTAATAATGTTAAATATAATGAATTAATTGAATTTTTTATTATTAAACATCAAAAATCTTAAATTTGAAGGAGTTACATGAAACTGTTTCCATGTAACCCGAGTATATAGCAGCAGACCCTTTTTAAAAATATTACCGTGAACTTGATATTTACGTTAAACTCTTTTATTACATTAATTTTGTATTATTTTAAGATGGGCTTATGCATATGTTTAATTCGGATGAAAATTAATGTACTAATGAAGTAAATAATTCTAAACACAATGAGTAGGGTAAATTTTCCATTTAGGCCTATATTGCATGGATTGCACGGTGCGATCACATGCACGGGATAATTTTCCTATATATATATATATATATGGGATTTATTTATGTACATTCGGACTGCAAATGAATTACCCTGCAGACGCCCCATCCGGCCGTTCATTTCAGCAGGTGAAATATGCGCCACTTGTTCCATTGTGCATGTACGTGTAGAGGGAGAATGCATTTTCCCGCTCATCTCTCCCATTTTGAACATGGAGATGCCATTGCTACTATGGCTGCTGCTACCGCTACTCCTCCCAAATCTCCATCTCCGTCAATTTCTCCTTCTTTGTTGAGATTTTGAAGATCTCCATCGAGATTTCGAAGTTCTCCATCGATTCCGAAGTTCTGTGATCGATTCCAAAGTTCTACGTCGACGGAAACCATCGATTTCAAAGTTTTGTGATCGAATTCCAAAGTTTTGCTTCAACAGATTTCGCATGGATCGTCTTCTCCGAAAATCCGCATGCGGATTCTGAATTTGCATGCGGATTATAACTGCACAGCAAAAGTACTCTCATCCGCGTGGATTATAACTGTGCAGCAAAAGTACTCCCATCCGCGTCTTTCTGACACGAAAAACCACAACAAATGTACCTCCCATCAGTGTTGTTTTCTACATGCAGATTTTCGCGTCAAAGAGATGCGGATGAGAGTACTTTTGCTATCTATATATATGTATATATATATGAGAGACATGGTCATGTGTGGACATACTATATCATAATTACAGTGTAGTCTAATGTAGAATGGGCCCGCCACATAATAGAATATTATGATACTTGATATAATCATTTATTCATAAAAAGTCATACTTTTGACCGTTTAAATGTTAAAAATACTACTTTAAACTTGATATTTATATTAAACTATTTTGTTATGTTAATTTTATACCATTATAAGATAGAACTCATACATATGTTTGATTTAGATGAAAATTGATCTACTGACAAAGTAAATAATTCTAATTACATTGAGGAGAGCAGATTTTATATTCTTGATTAAGTGGGCTTCACAGTGCAGTCACATACATAATAATAAAATTTTATATACACATGTATTTAGAATTATTGACTTTATTAATATACCAATTTTAATTCAAATTCAACATTTGGATGGGCTCCATCCATCATAAAATAGTACAAAAGTAACGTAATAAAATAGTTTAACAAAAATATCAATTTTTAACTTGGCAGCCGCTGATTTAGGCAACAGGTCTTTTGTTGTTCTCAGAATTAAACCCATGAGTGTATGTTTGCAAATCTTTAGAAAGTTTGGGGCCATAAAGCAATAAGACTTTTCAAGTACAAAATGAAATCTTGACTCATTTTTTCAAATGGATTTTTACAAATATGCCTATAAGGTTTGACCAGCATTGCATCCGTGTTCCCAAATTTGCTGAATTTACAAATATGCCCACAAAATTTGCATAAAATTACAAGTGTGTCCCTTCTGTTAGGATACTGTTAGATTTTTATGTAAAATGATGATAATGCCCTTAAGTTATATTATATACTTTCAATTTTTGAAAATATTATAAGTATTTTCGTCAAAAAAATCTAAAATAATAATACATGCCAAAATATATGAAATAATGAAATAGAAAATATATCTATAATATTTGAAAATTTGCAAGTCTATCCCTCAGGTTAAAGGCCATTATGGTCATTTTACATAAAAAACTAATGGCAACCTAATGGAAGGGATACGATTGCAATTTTATGCAAACTTCGTGAGTATATTTACAAGTTCGGCAAATTTTGGGATGCGGATGCAATATTAGTCAAACTTTATAAGCATATTCGCAAAAAACCCTTTCTAGAATGTGAACCATTAAAAACATCCTCTACAGTCAGCCATGTCTAAGACAAATCGAGTCAATGCCATTTGTATTATTATTGATTGGCTGCTGACTGCTCTTAGTCTTGCACGGGTCACCGAAGAAAATTGCATACTCGATGGGATACGCTCGGGTGCATAATTTTATTTTTATTATTTTTTTAAGACAAAAGTGCATGATTCTTACTTTGTTTCACGATAAATGAAATTAAATATATGCTGGTATATTTTTTTTATGGGAATGTACATACATCTCAACACATATTACATTGAAGGCTTTTTGAGACATTCTTACAAATTTGGAGACACTGCTCCACTAAATAATCAGGAAGACATAGCTTCCAACAATTAAACGGGAGACTACAGCTCCCATAACCATTCAAACGGGAGACAAACACTCCCAAATACATTTTTTGGCCACACGGGGACTCGAAGCCCCGACAACTGCCAGCCGCCGTTTTTGCGGCAGCCGAACAGGCTCGGTTGGTTATGCTGGTATATTAAGTACTCGCAAGTTTGTTTTGATTTTCAACAATAGTTAAAAGGTTTACGAAATTAATATTTTCGAAAATTTTGAAAAATGGTCTTGATTTGCTATTCTATTCTTATTAGTTAATTTCAAAATTTTCAAATCTATTTTTGATATTCTATTTAATATTTTTTTACTTTGAAAAATTTGCAATTAATTCTGATCTTTCATATCTATTTGAGCTGTTAAACTTTATAATTTAGCTAAAATGTAAACTACATTAACATAGAATGCATGGTAGATGATCCTTTTACCTTTTTATGGTGCAATATTAAAGTTTTATTGGGGAAGACCTTAAGCACTAGCCATTTCTAACATTCAGATGTCCCAAAATTTTGCTGCAGATAATCGACTTCCCATATTAATTTCTGGTATGATATAATTGATCGTTCTCGAAGCATTCACCAGTAAAAGGTGCAGAGAAAAGTATATACAGCGGGGATTCTTCTATCAATGCTGTCTTCTGCGAAATTAAAGGCCTTTAATCGATCCTAGCGATTTTAGGTAACCCTATTCATTTTCGTTTTAAAAATCTTGTGGTAAAGTTCATTCGCAACTAAGCAGTTGTGGTAAAGATCGTTAATACTTTTCAAACGTGCGCTCAAATTATGGCCTATGCTAATGTTAGCCAAAAACTAGTATTTACAAACTATTCATCAGCCCATGCTCGATCCCAAAATAAAAATAAATCATACAGTATTTTTTTTTTTCTTTTCTTCTTTCTTCAGGTAGCTCTATCTTCTAAGACATAAAAGATAAAACCTAAACTACACACAAATACTCATGTACTTATATTTTTTTAGTAAAAGAGATTTTTTCAAATATACCTACAAGATTTGATGAATATTGTATCTCTATCTCTAAGTTTATTGAAATTGCAAATATGCTTACATGACCTATATAAAATTTGAGCACATTTCTTTCATTAGGATGTCATTAGATTTTTTTTTATATAAAATAATGATAATGCCCTTTAAGCCAAGAGATACATTTACAATTTTTG
>JAXCLR010052768.1:0-16619 GCA_035584095.1 Annona squamosa | reverse complement strand
GATATTATGTGATGAGATATTACGAGTATCATGTATAAAATTGATGACGAGTGTTTGTTACATGATGAAAGAAAATGCAAGAAAGAAATGAAAAAAAAAAATTTGGACGAGATCCAATTTAAAAATCCCGCCGTGTGATCAGGGCAACAATCCTGAGTCATGTTTACCCATCAATAAAGATCCCGGAGTAAGGCTTCTAAGTACCCTGGTTCGGGGCGCCACAACATATATGGAAAACTCTTACTCCTTTGTTCTTAATTCTTATACTGAACACACATCCTCTCTTAAAATTAATATTTTTGACTTCAATATTTATAAAACATTAAAGATAATTACATACCTATTTTTGAAGATTTTCTTCCGTTTTGATAAAGCTATGAACGCCTAGGGCATGTCTTCTCTTCCTACTCAAGTTGCAGCTATATTTAGACGTCTCATGTTGCCTTCGCTTTCCTCTAATTTTGCTATTGAAAACTGTCCCTATGTTGTCCCTTTTCCCCCTTTCATTTTGCTGAATTTTTGGGACGTTTCTCCCTTCCTCTCTCTCTCTCTCTCTCTCTCTCTATGGTGCCCCCAACCCAAGGCATCACATCCTTAGCCTTACTCCAAGATTTTATTGATTGGTAAATATGAATCAGCATTGTTGCCCTGATCATGTGGTGGGTTCTTAATTGGATCTCGTCTAAAATTTTTTTCGTTTCATTCCTTTTATCCATCATCATTTCATTTCTTTGCATTTCACTTCATTCATCTTACAAGCGACGATACACTTGTAATCAATTATAAATATCAAGTGCACATTTCATAACATCTCAACTTGCTCTTCTACATTAAAGGTCCTCTTGACCTAATCATAACATTTTCATTCCATACATACACACATACATCCATCCATTAGTTCAAATAGAGCTTAGAACTTTAAATAAGTTCACATATGTCAACACATCTTAAAACTTTAAGGCATATCATCTCATTCATCATGGCTAATCATTTTAGCTCACATTTGCATATCATCTCAAACCTTTCCTTAGATGCTCAGGTCCATGACCTCTTAGCTTCTCAATGCCTGTCTAAGGTTTGGAAAAACAAAATGTGAATGATAACTCAATAAATAAGCATTTTAGGGCAAGACTTTCCTTTAAAATATTTTCATAAATATCTTCAAAACCTTTTTGAATGCCATGCCTAGGCTTTTAAAGGCAAAACATATGCATTTTACCCTCTTTAAGTAATTATCTTTGGTCTTGTGTGAACATTTATAATGTTCCTAGACATTTTACATAAAATCTTCTTTTGCCGGTGGACGTTTTTACGTTCAAATCATTTTTCTCATAAATCCTTTTAGTGAAGAGACATTTTATATCTCAAAACATTTTTGACATAAACCTTTTTAGCAACCGACATTTTTATGTCTAAAACACTTTTGACATAAACCTTCTTAGCAATGGACATTCTTATGTCCAAAATACTTTCAACATAAACCTTCTTTGGTAATGGACATTTTTATGCTCAAAAATATTTTTTCATATAAACCCCTTTTTCATAATCCCCATCTTGGGGCTTGTTTATAGCAAACAATACATAAAACACATAATCCATTTTCATGAAAGTATTTGCATAGAAAACATTTCATCTCATCTTTGATATTTACACTTTTTTTTTTGTAAAATATCCTGTTTTTAGGGTAAACTTGTTCATTATGGCTCATAAAATCTCATTTAGGATAACTTTTTGTATTAACGCTTTATGTCTCAATCTTTGGGGTTTTTAAAAGCAAAACATATGCAAACGCATTTCTCCCCATCTAGTAGTGATATTTAGCAAGTGATCATTCTACCTTTTGGAAGAGAATCCTTAATAGCACGCTAGTCAGACAGTTGTTCCTTCATCTTCTTCCATCTAAGGGAGGGCGCCACCGGCCTCTTACCATCACTTAACGACTTGGCCATATGTAGAGTGGGCCCTGGTCCATCTCCGACTGTGCTCTACAACCGACCTACTTCTTGTATTGGTGCATCATACATTGTCATAGATATCTTTATGCTAGCATGATCTTTTAGAACATCACAAACCACAGTCTGTGTGGTTTAAAGTATCACAGACTACAGTCCGTGTCCTTTTAAACTATCTTAAAAAAGCAGGATTACAGACTGTAGTCTGTATCCATCTTGAAAAACATTACAGACTGTAGTCCGTGTCAACTTATAAAGTGAGTGCACCCACTTTAAACAAGTTATCATTTGAAATTTAGTTTTAGGATGACCTTCCTTAAATTCTTTTAAAAATATTTCGAGTAAAACATTTTGATGAGCATTTGAAATGCTTGAGAAAACAATAAATCTTAAAATCCTTATGATAAAAAAACTTCGAAGCTTTTGAATTTTCAAGAATAAATCACGTATTTTCCTAGCTTTTTCTTGGTTTCCATTTTGGGGCCTTTTGCCCATAAAGGTTATGCAATTGTATCCTTCCCTTCTTAACCACCGTGATATCATATCCTTATCCACATATTCATCTTGCTATTTTTATATAAAGAGGGGCTTGCATAGCCTTTTGTATGTCATTTTAGCAACCCGAAATCAATTCATTTTATGAAATCAACTTATCGGGTTGGCCATCCTTAAACCCTTTTAGAAATATCCATGTCAACATTTTCGAAGCATTTTCAAAATATTTTTTCTTTAAGGAAATTAAAGCTTTTCTAACACCATTTCAAACATAAGGACTATGTCCAAACCATCATTTATGTTTTAGGGTCATAGCATAGAAAAATTCATCTTTTTCTATTAACAAATTCCTTTTTCTTTATAAAATCTTTATGAAAATTACATCATGAAGAATTTGCTTGCTTGTAAGAAAATTCTTAAAATCATCATCATAAAGCATTCCTAATCTTTGCAACACTTGTGATAATACTATTATCTTAAAAATGTGTTGTTTGCTTCCCATGAAGAAAATCTTGAAGCTTTTCCTAAAATCATCCTTTTTCAAAACTTATAGCTTTTTATTAAAGTCATCATTTTCAAAACTTGTGCTTGCCCATTCGTAAAAGCATCATCATAAACATATTCAATCATGTCAAAACATAGGAGAAAAATAATATTTTGGAAAGTTCTATTGCTTGCCTGAGATAGCCTTAACTTCTTCTATACTTTTCCTTATCTTTGCCTAGATAAATGAAAATGGCATTTCATTTATATGCATAAACTTTAAATGCTTACATTCCTTAGGATTTTCTAACCTATATGAATCCATTTGGATTAAACTAGTTTAATCTTACTTGTCTTTCAAGTTTAGTGTCCATTTTTCAATCCCTTCATTAGTATAACTTGTGCTTCCATAGCACCCATTTTTTTTAAAATCCACCTCTAATAGGTTAAACCCTCATAATCACATATCATACTTATTCATATCGCATTATAAGTTAAATTCCATCCTAAAAATCTGAAATTTAACATTTATTTTGATTTATTCCTCAATCTGTCCATAATGCAGAAATCAGACACACAGATCTCTCTAATTTTTGAATCATAATCAAATCAAGGAATTTAATTCTGAAATTTATATTATATTTAATAACTATATGAATTAACAAAATAATAAGCATTAATTTTTATTTTGGTATTTTTACTCTGCGGGACAACAACATCTATTTTTAGATCGTTCAAAACATGTTAATTATTAGATATATTTATACCCTTCAAAAATTCATTTTTATTTTGGTTGAGTGTTATATGTCATATAAAATTTCAACTCAAATTCTTTGTATAAAAATTATTAAAAATCATTTGGTGCAGATGATCTTGACATTCATTCAATCCTGTTCAAATTGATTTTTCTAGATTTTTAATCTACAACCTGCTTATCATTTTAAACTGAAAATTGATCATTCCTTAATCACCCTATCATGAGTTCTCACACAAATTTTCGTCCTAAAACTCGTTCATATACTATTTCTTTCATATTTTTCTTTGAAGATAGGTGCTAAACTTGCTTGTGTGGGGTTCAGAGCCACGACGTCGATTGGCTGCACCTAGGTGCCAGGTCTTTGGCCAGCCTTGAAAGTCCACACCTTAGATTCAAAAAAGTCAAATTTGTTCATTTCCTTCCATTCCCTATATTGGACATTCCATGTTCCTTAAATTTAGGGTCTTTTACCCTTTAATTCTGTGGCGCCCCGAACCGAGATGTCACTTCCTTATCTCAAGATCCTATCGATTGGTAAATATGAATTAGGATTGTTGCCCTGATCACGCGGTGGGTTCTTAATTAGAAGAGTTGTAACACTTTGAAGATGCTTTACTCTGATTTTCCAAAAAGATTTAAGGGTGATCAGTCCTACAAAATGATTTGGTGAATTTTATATTTAAATAATGATCAAAAGATTATGCAAACTTCTCTATATATATAAGAGTAATAAGGAAGTGACGCGTACAAGATAGATAATGCCATTATAGTGGATGGAAGTGAGTTGCATATGTTTTGCTCATAAAAATGTTATTAAGAAAAGTTTTATCTCGCGAGTTTTCAATTAGTTCAAAAGCTTCTTAAAAATGAGAATTTCAAAAGTTGTTAGCAAATCATTAAAGTTTTGCAAAATATTGTCTTCTTAAATATTTTAAATGTTTAGTAAAATGAATTTATTAAAATATTACTAAATTCTTTAAGGGTGGTTATCCTAATATCAGAATTTGAAAATAATTTATAAAAATATTTTATTTTCAAAACAACCACGCCCAGTTCTCAAATCGAGAAGGGCATAGTCTGCGGACTGAGTGGATTAAAATATTTTATTTTCAAAATAATCACGCCCAGTTCTCAAATCGAGAAGGGCATAGTCTGCGGACTAAGTTGGCTTTATATGTATCAAGCTGAGGCTTGAAAAAAAAGGGCATAGTCAAATGACTGAGCTAAGTTTTGTGAAAATGATTGCTAGCATACGAGTGTGCACAAAACAATGTACTAGGCTTATGCTGGAGGCGGTTACGGACTAAAATGGTCGTAAACCAAAGCTCACTTCTACCTGTAGCCGAGTCACTCAGGGAAGGCTGGAGGCCGGCAACGCCTTCTCTGAAATGGGAGGAAGCTCATGAGTAGATGCCTAGTTCGCGTGCTATCTCATGAAAGGTTTCTTTCCTAGGGGAGGATGATCAATTGTTAAGTGTCACCTACCTGAGGGTCAGAGACATAAATCCATATGTTTTTGGAACATACATATGTTCCCTATGTTTTAAAAGTCCCAAAATGGGCATCTACTCTGTTTGGTTTAAATGGATTTGTGTTGTTTTAAATGGGTTTATGTTTAGTTTTTGGAAGATACCAAAAAAATATTTTTGGACGTGAGAATGTCCGCATAGATAAAAGATTTCTATGCACATGCATTACTTTTGAATAACCCTGAGTTGGGTTATAAAGAATTTTAATAAATGATATTTTGAGACATGTAAATGTCCTCATGGGGAAAAAGGTATGTCACTTATAATATGTATACCTTTTATTCCTATTTTAGGCTGGGCATACATCGACAGACTACGTATACTTTTCTCTACTATCCTTGTGACCCACTTAGTGCTAGTCTATTTCTCTCCTTTTTTTACTCTCGGTCATTTTGTTGACCAATTCTAAGGCTTTCTTCCTTTCCTCCATCTATTTCAGACCTGTGGGTCATGACCCGCATATCCAATGTATCCTTCATTTTTACTTAATATTTACCATCATATAAACATGAAATTCCACCTAATTATATTATCCATCTTTTTTACTAGTAGTGCATGAATGGTTACATATCAGTATTGTTGGTCCCGAGTTTATGGCAAAACCCAAAAGGGGAGGGGTGAATTGGGTTCTTGAAAAAATTCTTTGGTAAATAAAAACTTAACCCCTTTAAAGTTTTAATCCCCTAGATTGTAACAAATAGAAAGCAATAAAATAATGAAAGCAATAAAGAAAAGCAGTAGACAAGATATATAATGGTTTGGGCAACCTTTCCCTACTCTACTCTTCCAAGCTCACACACCGTTGTGACTTGGGTTCCACTATGTATTCCACGAATACAACTAGAGTCTCCGCTCTCTTCTAGATTCTAGCTTTAGGGGGCATATACAACCAGAGTCTCTGCTCTCTTCTAGATTCTAACTCTAGGGGGCATATACAACCAACACAAGTAGGTGATGAATTACACTCCAATCACAACTCTACTTGCAATGTCTTGGTTTGAACTACCAAACTCAAACCAAGTACTAAAATAAACAACAATGTGAAAATAAAGGAGATCTACACGTTACCGAGTTGTGTAGCAAGTTTCAGCTTGAGGAAGAATCTGTAGGAGCACCCAATTGAATTTCGTTGGAGCAAACCACAACTTTGAAGCTTGTTTTTCCTTTAAACGTGTATAAATCACTCAATTGTAGAGAAAAGCAAATAGAAGCTCTTGCTAGCACTTCGTTCCTCTCTTTAGGCTCTATGTTGTGTGCATCCACGTTTGCTTCAGTGTCTATATATAGAGGAGGGAAGATTTTGAACGTTATAGAGTTGGTTGGCGCGTAATAAATGTCCAACATTCAAAAATTCGAACGTTACGTCCCCAAGTTGTAGGTGGAGTCGACTTCGTCTGCGACTTCGCCCAAGTCGCATGTTAGAGTCGACTTCGTGTGCAAATTTGGCTATTCTTCAGATTCTAAGTCTGTCTTTTGGGTTGACTTGGTTTCAGACTTGGCCTCAAGTCGATCTTGGAGTCGACTTAGGGTGTGACTTGACTATTTTTTGGTGCCAAGTTAGTTTGATTTTTGTCGATGTAATTCTTGCTTACTTAACTTCTTTCCCTTTCTTGTCCTTCAATACTAGAGGCTTTATTTGTCTTGGATTGGCTTCAAATCTTGTGAACTTAGAGAACTTGAATCTTGTATGGACAAATCATTTTTGATTTGGGAATGAATTCACGTGCCTTGCTTGCTTTAAACTTGTATTAGTCTTCATAATCTTAGGTTTGAGTTGTCTTCATCTTGAAGTGGACTTGTACTTTCAACTTGGGCTTGAGAATCTCGAGTCGATCTTGGGGTCGACTTCATCTGCGACTTGACTTCAAGTCGCAAGTGGAGTCGACTTCGACTGCGACTTCGGATGTGTTGTCCCCCAAAATCAACGCTGGAGAGAAAGGTGCAACTTCAAGTCAATACTGGAGTCGACTTCATCTGCGACTTGGCTTCCAAGTCGCAAGTGGAGTCGACTTCGACTGCGACTTCGGTTGTTCTATCCCCAAAATCAACTCTAGAGAGAAAGTATAGCTTCAAGTCGATACTGGAGTCGACTTCATCTGCGACTTGACCTCAAGTCGCAAGTGGAGTCGACTTCGACTGCGACTTCGGTTGTTCTGTCCCCAAAATCAACTCTGGAGAGAAAGTTCAGCTTCAAGTTGATACTGGAGTTGACTTCATCTGCGACTTGAGGTCAAGTCGCAAGTGGAGTCTACTTCGACTGCGACTTCGGTTGTTCTGTCCCCAAAATCAACTCTGGAGAGAAAGTGCAGCTTCAAGTCAATACTGGAGTCGACTTCATCTGCAACTTGACCTCAAGTCGCAAGTGGAGTCGACTTCGACTGTGACTTCGGTTGTTCTGTCCCCAAAATCAACGTTGTCCATGAGGTACCTGTTGAAGTCGCTTGTGGAGTCGACTTTGAGATTGACTTCGCCCTAAGTCGAAGTTGGAGTCGACTTGAGGATCGTCTTGGGCTGATTTTTCATTCCTTAAGACATTCATTAAATTTATTAGTAATCATATCATACTCAAATTTGTGTTTGTTAATCATCAAAACTTATGCTTTGGTCAATTTGTATTGTTTCCAATAGGTATACCATAATTGACTAAGTAACACCAAATTCAATCGATATTACTATAAAATTTCTTAAAATGCAAATCATATGTGGAAGCCCAAATTTTATGATCATATATGAAACCCTAAGGTTATGAACCCTAGGTAATATATTGACTTTTATATGAGATAAATATATGATTTCCGTAATATATGGAATTGAAGGATTGAATAATTAATTATGAAATATAATTTCAAATGAATAGTGAACGTAAATAGTGAAATATGAATAGTAATCATGTGGTTAAAATAAAGTGATAAGTTAATCATTCTAGATTAACTCAATCACAAAAGACGAAAAAAGAAACTTTCCACAAAAGGACAAAATAGTAGTAGAGATAAAAAGAGGACTTAATTGGAATTAGTAAAGTTACAATTGAGATTTAGATGAAACTTAAGGGTCATTTATGATTTCATAAAGATTAGATATGAAAATGAACTTTTACAAATTTTTCAGAAAGAAATTTCAAAATTCTGAATTATACAAATTGAGACTATTTAAATTTACACACCTTATGGAAAACTAAAAATAAATAGAGAATTTTTGGCCAATTAGGGTTCCTAATTAAGGGCTTATATTCATCCATACTATTCTTATTAAATCTAAGCATGTATAACTCGGATTGACATGAGAATTTGATAGAAAGTATTCAATTGTATGTTCTTTAATCGAGACAGAATAGATTATGAAAAATAATTGACGTCTAGTAGATATTTTATATTTTTTCATAATTAATTAGTTAATTAATATCTTAATGTTTATAAGACCAATTGAAATGCAATTTTAAGGATAACTTGATCATGAAGTAGCTTACATGACAA
Organism: Annona squamosa; assembly: GCA_035584095.1. Lineage (NCBI taxonomy): Eukaryota > Viridiplantae > Streptophyta > Magnoliopsida > Magnoliales > Annonaceae > Annona > Annona squamosa. The sequence goes on along the minus strand of JAXCLR010052768.1, from coordinate 7,930 downwards.
ACGGTCGAATTTTGAAAATTATGATATTTTTTTTATCAAAATTAATATTATGAATTAGCTTCAAAAGATCATAAGTTGGTCTATAATGATTATTTCAAGATGAAAATTTCAAAATTCACATTTGAAATGTATGTGAATTTTGTGAAGACATATATATGTCCACTTTTCATATATAATTTTTAATTAAGTGTTAAAATGATTTATTGGTGCGATAAAATATGACTCCTAATCAAGTGACGTCAAAAATAGCTAAGCTAAAATGTTTGAATTTTTATGGCCTAAATAGCCATGAAATAATGAGTATATGTACAAATTTTTAAAAATAGATTTTAAATTCTGTTCTAAATCATATTTAATTAGTGATTTATAGATGATGGAAGGATGGTTAGTATTAGCCAAACATGTAAATGTGATTAGGAGATAGTTGTATGAGATAAAATATATATGGGTAAGAAAAATTAGTTCAATGTGCAAGCATGGAATGTTATAAATAGTTGTGAAACCCCACCTATTTTAAAACCTAACAAATGTAGTTCAAAGCTTGTATTAAGATGAAATTAAAGAAAATTAATTTTAACAAGGTGATTGAATTAATTTTTCAAGATTATTAGGATAATTATGCACACCGAAGGATGGAATAATGTTTATGTGCAGAGTACAATTAATGTTATTTATTATTTCAATTTTTGATTTAATAATTGATATATTTATATCTTATGATTTACAAAGTAGAATGACTTAAAAATTTAAGAGATAGCCCTTATAAAATATATGCGGCAATGGAGTTAATGCATTCATGTGATGGGGAGAAGAGAGTAAAAAGAGGTAGAGGCATGGAGGTAGCATGAACGATCCAATATTCCAGGTATGCTGCTGAAATTTTATTTTTCATCCCCCACCTAAGTTACGTGCATCATATAGGATGTGAAAAAGAATTTTTTAATAATTATTTCTGTTCCATTTTACGTTCAACATAGATGATGTAATTTTTTTTTATATCATTCATTCCTTATTTAGATTTACGTTCAGCAGCAATGATGAATAAAAATTTTTTTATCATTTATTTTTTGTCCAAAATCATGTCTAGCAGGTATGTGGTAATAAAATTTTTATGCCATTTAAATTCCTACTTAAATAATGTCCAGAAAAACATGGAGAAAGAAAAATAATATATTTATGCTCCATTTACGTCTAGAAAATTCATGGAGAGAAAAAATATATAAATATATTCAGGCATAAATTTAATGTCCGGCAGCTATATGGAGAAAAAAATATTTATGCCATTAAAAATGGACATCTAAATGGCATAAGGAAAAGCATGAAATTCTGCCATTAAATGGACTATCCATTTTCACGCATTATTTTAATTTTTCTATGCTCTAAATTCAGTCCAGTAGCATGATATAAAATAAAATAAATTTTTTTTTATTCTTGCCCAAAATCTACATTCACCAGATATGTGGTATCAATTTTTATGTCATTTAAATTATGCTACAAATAACGTCCAACCTGCATAAGAGAAAATGTGAATTTTTTTTGTTTCAATGGGAACGTCCAAATCTGCATATGAAGAAAATGGATTTTTGCAAATTAATGGGACGTGAAATCTGGATGACAGGAAGGAATTTCTATATATTTTAATTTAATTAAATTATTATATGATGAATTACAAGCATTAGAGGTTAATGAATTAAAAATATATCATATATGGGTATACTTTTAAGTGGATGCCTAAATTATGTGTAGATTTAAATTTCTGTAATAATTAATTTCAGAAATTTTATGTGAATTAGGTATTATGAATCATAAACATGCCCCATAAATGGTTATAAGAATGATTGGTGGGTAGTTTATCATGTATGTATAGTTAAGGTGCAAATTTCATAAATAAAATATTGAAAATATAAGAGCATATGGGGCTGTTTTGGAAAAAGGAGGTAAATTCTAGAAATTTTTATTTAATTTAGCTTGCCATAGATTCCATATAAACCCTTAAGTTGATTATAAGAATTGTTCGTTGAGAATTTTTATATATGTACATGCAAAGAAATGAAAGGGTAGGAGTAATATATGATAAATACGTATGTATATGTGGATAAATTGAAATGGATTAGCTTTCAAAAATTTAGAGTGAATTTGGCTTGTTAAAGGTTGTACACAAGCTAATTGAATGATTTCATATGCTTAGAACTCTAAACATGGAGATTAAATGAAGTGATAAACAATCATTAAATTGTATATGTATGTGATTGTTAAAAAGATGAATGTAAATTCAAACAGTTAAATATAAGCAAGTCTTTTGAGAATTTAAGTAAATAAATACCTTAGATGGGAATATTTAATAAAATAAATGAGCCATTGCTATGCTTATAAAGATAGGTACGTAATATGTCAAATGAATACTAATATTTTAAAAAAGTATGTATGGTTGAATAAGAAATGTGGATAATAATTACAAATAAAGTTTTGATAGAAAACTTGTATATTATGGGATATGAAAGGATATCTTGAGTAATTTCAAGAAATTCCTATGCACAATATAAGTATGGAAGGAAAGGAATAACCCATGTATTAAATTTATATGAATATGTGATTATCGAGCAATGCAAGTGCTACTGTCAAGGAAGCGTGTTACGAGCCATATGGGATTAAACCATGTGACACATATATGTGAAATTAAGGAAAAAGCGAGGGATGGAAAGCACAAATGATCGACTAAAGTAAGCAAGCAACCTTTTGAAAATATGGATTTCATTTGGAAAATTGAAATGATTACAAATGCTTTATAATGATGCTTTAGATAGCATTTTGTAATGCTATTTTGTTATTAAATGTTGAAATGATTTGAACATGTATTATTAAGATGTTTCAGGATTGCTTACAAGGTATGTATGCCAACCTTTATGAATATTGATTTTATTTCAAATACATGTATTGATGATTTTAAGTTTTGCTTGCAGAGTAAGCGAATTCCATTCTTGAAAATATGACTTTAATGTAAAGCTTTAGCATTATTTTATTTTAAGCATGCCCAAGTTTGACGGTATGATTTTACTTCGTATCAATGATATGTTTGAAGATGGTTTTTGGTCAAGTAAAATCCTAGAAATGCTATTTCAAAGGCATTTAAGATTAAAGAATTTTTAATTCTTTTCTAAGATGATATTAGAAACAGACATTAGGAATTCTATTCCTAAAGGGTTTTGAAAAATTTATATGATTTTTCATATAATGATATTTGTAAATAAATAGGGCATTTGAAATGACTTATAAATGTTTTAAAATGATTTATATAGATGTTTTGAAATAAACTATCAAAATACTTTCAATCTCTTTAAAGATTGAAATACTTTGGAAAAATGTTTTGTACTCATGTGTTTCTTCCTAACAGAATTTTAAGAATCACCCACTCAATACTTGTTATTATAAAACAATTTGATGACTATTTTGAAATTCAAAAGATAGTGCAAACACTTCTTACATCAATGTGATAAGAATGGCATGTGAAAGAGGCATATAATGCAAATAAAATGGAAGCAAATGTGTTTGCCAATCCTTTCTTCATAAAAAGCCCAGAAAAGGGAATGAAAATATTTACAAAATGATTCTAAAACAGTTTATCAATAAACAAGAAATATTCTTAAAAATGAAGTTTTTTCAAGTATTATAAATATTTTTTAAAAGTGATTTACTTATGTGTTTTTAAAAAAATTCTTTTAGGGTGGTCATTCTAACATTAGTATTTTGAAACAGTTTATGAAAATATTTTATTTTGAAGAAATAATTATGTCTAATTCTCTATTTGAGATGGACTCAATTTGAGGACAGTAATGAATTTATGATATTAAGTGTTTATTTGAAAAATTACATGGATTTAAGATTGTATTGATTTGATGAAATCATGATAACATAACGATGCGAATACAAACGAGTATGCACAGGAACCACATACTAGGCCCATGGTGGAGGCGGGTTGCAGACTGAGATAGTTGCATGCCGAGGCCAACCTCTACCTGTAGCCAAGTCGCTAAGGGAAGGCAGGAGATCGGCGGCGCCCTCCCTGAAATGGGAGCAGGAATGTGGACAACCGCCTAGTTAGCGGTGTAGTCACATGAAAGGTTTCTTTCCTATGGAGGGATGATCACTTGATAAGTGTCACCTAACAGAGGGTTAGAAATGTATATGCATATCATTTGTTTTAAAAACTCTAAAATGGGGACATAAGAATATGTTTTGGACATGATGATGTCCACAGGAATTAATGTTTACTCAGTTTATTTCAGAACACTTTATATATGCTTATGCGTTATATTGAAAAGTTTTATACGAAATTGTTTCAGGACATAAAATTGTCCTTATATGATAAGGTTTTTATCTAAATGATTTAGGACATAAGATTGTCCTTATGAATATAGGTATATGTGAAAATAAATTAAGACATCCCTCTATTCTTTTATAAATGGTTTATATGAATAGTTGTCATGTATTATTTAAATGACAGAATTTACGAATGATTTAAATGCAGAGTTTTATGATAGGTTTTCATGAAAGGTTTCTTCTTGTTGATAGTTGATTTTTGATAAGAGTCTTCTGCTAAATAGAGAGAAATGCATTTTTATGAAAATGCAAAATGCTTGCTTATTGAGTTCATTATTCATATTTTCTTTTCCCAATCCTCAGACAGGTATAGGGAAGTTCAAGGAGCGGAGAACATGATGTATTTGAGGAAAGGTATGATATAGTATTCATTACGTGTATTGAATGATATGTTCGGAAATTTTAAGATGTGATATTGTATGTGTACAAGTGAATGTGTTTAGTATTCAATTATGAATGAACGTTATGTGGTTATAGTTTGGCTAGGTTGTGTAAACCAAAGATGTAAGAAAATGAGATGAAGATTTTATAAATGATGTATATAATTGATGTCAATTATCAGGGGATATGTATATAAATGAGTATGTAAGGGAACCATGTAGTATGTTAAAATGCTATGAGTGACGAAATTACAAGTGTATCATTGTTTACCAGACAAGGGAAGTGAGATACAAAGAAAATAGATGAGGATGAATAATGGAACAAATTGGAAAAAAAAATTTAGACGAAATCTAATTAAGAACCCGCCATATGATCAGGGTATCAATCATGATTCACATTTACCAATAAATAAGATCTTGAACTAAGGAAGTGACGTCTCGGTTTGGGGCGCCACAATAGTCCTTTTCACTTGTATAGGAAAAGGAAAACAAAAGTTGAAGGTACAAGTTGATTACATATGTAAGCAAGCAAACCTTTTGAAAATATAATTTTATACAACCTTACTCTGCAATCTTAAATTGTTTTGGAAATTGCTTCGTTAGAAGAAAATCCTTTTAATATTGAAAAATATTTAAATGCAAATGTTGAAAATGTTGTTTTGAAAGGAAAATGAGATTTTGAAATGATATTTGAAATAAATATTTTAGAATAGTTTTATTACAAGGTTTTGAAATATTTTAATGATATATTTTAAAGGTTATCTAAATATTGGATTATTTTGGAGTTTTCAAAATCTATTGTTTCGTGAAGGATTTAAGGAAGGACAACATGATAAATTAATTTGAAAAATTATTTGAGAAATGTTCAAAGGATTATACAAGTCTATCACATTTAGAAAGGAACAAGAAGATAGGTGGACAAAAGTATATGATATTAGAGGAAAGTATATACTTGCGTGTCCTTTAATCATAAAAACCCATAAACGGGAAAATCATTTGTAAGAAAAATCTTTTGGTTGCAAATATTTTTAAAGACAATTTATCGTTCAAAAATTATTTACAAAATGGTTAGAAAATATTGTTATTTCAAATATTTTCCTTGAATACTTCAAAAGATTTATGAAATATAAATGTTTTAAGGTTGGCCATCCATACAAAACATTTTGAGTATAGAACTCGTTAACATGGGTTAAACCTAGTTTTCAAGATTTGAAAGGAATACAGGCTAAGGTCTGTAGTATTTTATGAAAGCATACTAGCATCAAGTTTTCAGAAAGAGGACATAGACTGTGGCCTGTGGTTTTTATAGAATCGTGCTAGCATGTAAAAATGAAGGAAAAGTGTGCACAAGGATTATATACTAAGTCTATTGTAAAGGATATGAAAGCCAGACGTGGTTGCAAATTAGGCCCCCTTTGCATAGGCTGAGTCGCTTGAATAAGGCTAAATGCTAACATCACCCTCCCTGAAATGGGAGATGGACACGGATAGCTACCTGGCTCGTGGGCTATCACCTGGAAGGGTTTTTCTCCTAAGGAAGGATGATCGCTTGATAAGTGTCACCTACCAGATGGACAGAGATGTATTGCATGTTGCATATGCTTAAAAAAGGATTTTATGAAAAGCATTTTGGTACATGAGAACGTCCTATGAGAAAAGGAGTTTCGATTAAAAATATTTTAGAACATAAATATGTCCATCGAAAAAGAATTTAAATGTCAAGTTTTACTAGCACATGTTTGCCATAAATTGAGATTATGAAATGTTTATGAACAAGTTTCCTCCAATTTCTAGTCGAATGCTTGTTAAGCGTCTATTATTGAAAGGTAAGAAATGCATTTAAAATGAAAAATGCTTGCTTATTGAGTTTCGACTCATGTTTTGTTTTTCCCAACCATAGGCAGATACAATACAGGCCACACAAGAAAGGAAAAGAGTATAAAGAAAACCTTTCAACAAGATGATCTGTATATGATATGAATAATTATATGGAATTTTAAAAATACATATGTATGAAATGTATAGATTGAAAGAACTTGTGATGTAGATAAGTTACTTATTATGATATGAATAATTTATGTAAAATTGATGTCAAGAATGTGTTCATATATGATGATATGATGTTATGTAATGAGATAATATGAGTATTATGTGTAAAGTTGATGACGAGTGTTGTTTATGTGATGAAAGAAAAGGAATGAAAGAAAAAAATTTGGATGAGATCTAATTAAAAACCCCGCCATGTGATCAGGGCAACAATCCTGTCATATTTACCAATTAATAAAGATCCCAGAGTAAGACTGGGTTGGGGCGCCACATCATACCTATAACCCTCTTTTCCTCCTGCTTTCGTAACTCATCGTAAGTTGATACATGCATTTGCATTAACTTTGTAGAGCTTTCCTGTCGTTTAGCCTTTGTAGCTTTTCTTTGTCGCACCAATGTTCCAAGTCCTAGTGCTCTTTGTACCTTGCTTGGGCCTTTTAAGGCAATGTGTCTTACATGTCCACAACTGAAACATTGTTTCTCCCATATCTCATTACTTTTACAATTTCTCACCACATGACTCACCTTACCACATTTATAACATTTATTTAAACCCTTTAAACATTTTCTAATGTGACAATTGTGACAATTCCCACAAATTGGGGCACATATCCTGTTACACCTTGATTTCGTTTCTCTTGTCACTGGTTTCTTAATTCCTTCCTTTCCTACATTTAGTTTCTTGGTACTAGGATCCAATTATTCTTTCTCTTGTTGAAATTCTTGGGTCTTTAGTGTTTCTATCCCATTATCGTTAACTCTTATAGGTTCTGGTACCTGATCAAGAAGTATGACCTGTATCGGCTTAATTTCTTCCTGTCCTCTTGACTGATTCCATTAAGCCTTTTCCCAAAGATCTTGAATGATTCCTATGGTTTGAGCGGCCCATTCTTGGGTAGCTTGTTGGACAACTTCCTTTACAACTGTAACTACCCTTTCTGTTATTAATTCTAATTATACGGTGTTAGCTGTAGCGGTCCCACCTTCAACATTTAATTTCGGGTTCACATTTACCCATTGTTGACAAGCTCTTGAGTTTAGTTGCTCTCCTCTGTTGGAAACAATGCTTCAAAACAAAATAAATTAATCAAAGACTGAGTTTTGATGATTAACAAAGACTAACTTGA
>JAXCLR010052610.1:0-16641 GCA_035584095.1 Annona squamosa | reverse complement strand
ACTCATGCCCGCGGGCTCATCTCAAGGCCTTTTGTGGCATCCTATACCCCTTGGTGAAAAGTGAAGAGATCTTGATAAGGCTATTCCAACATAGCCTAAAGAAGGATGCCTTAGAATGGTACACATCGCTTGATTGCCGGTTAATCAAGACATGGGAACAACTCTCTTTAGCTTTCATGGACCGCTTCTCCTACAAGTTGAACATGACTCCTAAACGGGCAGACCTTGAAGCACTAAAGCAAAGGGAGACGAAACATTCTCCGAGTACGTTGCTAGATGGCGAGCGTTGGCGGCGAAAATGAAGAGCCCATTGCCTTTGGATGAGCAAATCTCCATCATCATCAACTTCGCATACCGGAGCATCTCGAGTTACCTCATCTCTCACCCCTACGTTAACTTTACTCAACTCCTCCAAGCTGGGGACTAAGTGGAGGCGGGAATCAGACATGGCACCATTTCTCCATGACCTTACCAGGGTAATACAACTCGAAGGAAGCAAGAACCAAAAAATGGTAATTCCTCAAAGACCCCGGACGTAAACGCCATAGACACCACCTCTAAGCCTTTTCAAAGAAAAGCACACAGGAATTTTACACCTCTCGCCCAGTCCTACACCGACGTCCTCAACATGCTCATCCAAAAAAATATGCTTGCACCTCTAGCTCCAAAACCTCCACCCAATCCCCTTCCCAAAAATTATCGAGAAAATGAGTTCTGTGCCTATCACCAAGGGAGAGGCCACACCACCGAAAGATGTTTTACCCTTAAACATGCCATTCAAGACTTAATAGATGAGAGAAAAATCAAAATTTCACCAAACTCTCATGAGGATGTGATCCAAAATCCCCTACCTATGCATGAACCAAGGAACCCCAATGCAACGAACATAAACTTCATAGAAGTTGCAAAGGGACCTGCAAAGCCTAGTTATAAAGCCTATATGATCACTCTCCAACGGGCTAAGCAAGAAACTATCACACTACAAGGAGCCGCTCCCCGGAACATCCATAAACCTCAAGAAGGGCATGGCCAAGACTACCTTGTGTTGTCGGTCGTGAAAAACTTGAAGATTGCTCCTACTCATCGAGAGCCCGTGGTACTAGCGGCTAAGCCGAAACCAACATATGACTCACACAAGGTCCCGTGGGAGTATCCTCAATGCTCGGAGATAGGCAATATCTATCCGAATGGCCGAGTCTACCGACGGAAACCGGCTAGCAACGTGATCACCAACCCGGAGAAGGAACCACCATATGACGTGGCTTCACAACTTAAGTCTTTGCCGACTCAAATATCCATATGGGACATCAACACAACATAGAGAGACTTTCACCAAAGTACTAAATGAGGCTCACATAACCACGGAGGTGACTCCCGACGCGGTGGCTCACATGATCGGGCAAATAAGGGCCCCTAACGCCATCACATTCACTGATGAAGAGCTTCCCGCAGAAGGACGCAACCATGGGCATTCCTTGAACATCACGGTCGGATACAAAGGCTTGAAGATTCCCTTGGTAACCATTGACAATGGAGCAAGTCTTCATGTTTGCCCATTACGAACGATCAAAAGGCTTGGAATCCCGATAGATCAAATGCGGCCGAGCGACTACCATGTAAGAGCCTTTGATAACTCTCAAAAGACGGTCTTGGGCGAGCTAGACATAGAAATTCAAGTGGGACCCGACACTATGATCATCCCTTTTCAAGTCTTGGACATCCCTGCATCCTTCAACATGTTATTAGGAAGACCTTGGTTGCACCAAACCGGAGCCATCCCGTCCTCTCTCCATCAAAAGCTCAAGTACATATCGGCGGGAAAGCTAGTGGTCATTGAAGCCGACCCCGAGATCATCATCCCGGTAGAGTTTGAAAACTGCCATGAAATTCCACTAATTGAAGTGTATGAATCTTCGGATCCTCTCCCATTCAAGATGGATGATGTGCATGAAATCCATCACATCTCTTCAAAGCAAAAGCTTCCGCTCCACTATGTTATACCTCCGGCCGAGAGGCAAACAACGAGGTTCAACATCAAATACCGAGGAAAGATGGTGTTACTCAATCCTCAACAAAAGAACAACAAATGGGGTCTTGGGTATAGGCCCGAGGAAGATAAATTCAAGAGGGCAAACAAAGCAACTCGGTTCATGAGTGTCGGACATATATTACCCAAAGCATTGGAGACCCACGAAATTTTAATGATAGCTCATGATGACCGATATGAAAAAAAAACGTCGTTGAGCCAAGACAAGCCAAAAACTGGTATGCGATACCAACTTGCTCAAGACCTGGCTCTAGCAATCATGTCACGCATCCGACGCCCATTTAAAAGAAAAAGAAGCAAATGGAGCCAGATATGTGGGCCAGCATTCGCTGGTCCCACGAGTTGCTAGAAATCTCTGAAGATCGTGGAGTTGATGAGGAGCTGCGTGGTAACATAGAAAGGCACGAAAACAAAGACGCGGCTTTGGACTAGGAGATCGTCAACTTGGGAACTTCCGAATTACCCAGATGTCTTTGTATTGGAAAGAGCTTATCCGCTAAGGAAAGAAACGAAATGCTCACCTTTCTCAAGCCTCGGCTTGTCAACTTCACCTTTTCCTATAAAGACATGCCCAGATTTGACGAAGATCTCATTACTCATCAACTCCTAATAAAGGCTGGTGTCAAACCGGTAAAGCAAAAATTAAGGAGGCTCAAACCGGAATGGATACCCAAGATAAGGGATGAAGTGATCAAACAATACAATGCCGGATTCTTGGTGGTATCGCACTATCCTCAATGACTAGCTAATATTTTTCCCGTGCCCAAGAAAGATGGAAAGGTTCGAATGTGCATTGACTATAAAGATCTCAACAAGGCTAGCCCGAAGGATGACTTCCTGCTACCTCACATCGATGCTCTAAGCGACAACACGGCGGGCCATACATGGTTCTCCTTCATGGACGGATTCTCCGGGTATAACCAAATCAAAATCGCCGATGAAGATAGAGAAAAGACGTCTTTCATCACTCCTTGGGGGACATTTTGCTACAAAGTGATGCCATTCGGTTTAAAAAATGCCGGAGCTACATATCAACGTACCATGACGGCCATCTTCCATGACATGATGGGCAAAGAAATGGAGGTCTATGTGGACGACATGATAGTCCGGTCCTATACCTTTGAAGAGCATCTAAGAGACTTGGAAAAGCTATTCAACAGAATGGAGAAGTTTCAACTAAGGCTCAACCCACAGAAATGCGTCTTTGGTGCTCAAAAGGGGCGCTTGCTCGGATTCATCGTTAGCAAAAATGGAATCGAGGTAGACCCAGCAAAAGTCAAGGCAATACTGAACATGCCGCCTCCCGCAACTGAAAAGGAGATAAGGGGATTCTTGGGCAAACTTCAATACATTAGTCGGTTCATAGCCCGACTTGCATCCACTTATGAACCAATTTTCAAGTTGCTAAGAAAAGACTCTCCCAAAGAATGGAATGAGGATTGTCAAATTGCCTTCAATAAGATCAAAGCCTACTTAGCTAACCCTCCCATCTTGGTGCCACCTAAAGCGGAAGGCCCTTTCTTGCTATACCTCTCGGTCACTCCAACGGCACTGGGGGCGGTGCTAGGACAACCAGATGAATCAGGACGAAAGGAACAAGCTATATACTACTTGAGCAGAAAATATACCCCGACGGAAGTCAAATATCCAGAGATCGAAAAGGCATGCTTGTCTCTTGTATGGGCCGTGCAAAAGTTAAGGCAATATATCATGTCTCGCACCATATTGCTTATCTCTAAGATGGACCCGTTGAAGTATCTTTGTCAAAAGACCGTATTGACGGGGAAGCTAGCTCGGTGGCAATTGCTCATCACGGAGTTTGATATAATATATGTCATAAGAAAAGCCGTCAAGGGACAAGTGGTAGCGGACTACTTAGCCGCACAAGCGCTTCCGGACTACCAACCGCTACAAGAGGACTTCTCGAATGAAGAAATATTACTTGTGGAGCAAGACGAAGAAAATGATGCTTGAACTTTATACTTTGACGGTGCATGGAATGCTTCAGGTAATGGAATAGGTGTGGTCCTTTGCTCCCCCAACCAAGCCCCAATCATGGTATCAAGAAGGTAGTTTTTTCTGTACACAAACAATATCGCTGAATATGAAGCTTGCATAGCCGGAGTGCGAGAAGCCTACAAGCTGGGGGCAAGAAAACTTCAAATCTATGAAAATTCGCAATTGGAAATCAACCAAGCTAATGGAGAATGGGAGACCCGAGACAAAAAGCTAAAGCCTTACCACACCGCATTAACCCACTTGGTTTACTCATTCGAAGAAGTCACTTTCGGTTATGCACCACGGGCTCAAAACCAATGGGCGGATGCACTTGCAACCTTGGCATCTATGGTTGAAATACCATACGGGAAAGGAACTCAAGAAATCACAGTGCAAACATCTCAACAACCCGCCTATTGCTTACAAGTAACCGCCGAAGCCGAAGAAACTCAAGAGGAGGAAAAGCCGTGGTATCATGACATAAAGCAATTCTTGGAGAACCAAGCATTCGATGATAACATTACTCCCGTGGAAAGAAGAACCATCAAAAGACTAGCCTCTAGCTACCTAATACAAGGGGCAACATTGTATAAGAGGTCTCACAACCAAATGCTACTACGGTGTGTTGACCGACAAGAAATAAAGGAAGTCATGACCCAAGTTCATGAGGGAGACTGCGGAGCTCATATGAACGGAATCATGATGGCAAAAAAAATAATGCGTCAAGAATACTATTGGATCTCAATGGAAAAGGATTGCTCGGAGTATGTGTGGAGATGCTTCAAATGTTAAGAACACGGAAACTTGATGCACTCACCTGCAACGGACTTGCACTACCTATCTACCCTATGGCCCTTCTCAACTTGGGGAATAGATATAATCGGGAAGATAGCCCCTAAATCCATTGGCGGTCATGAATACATATTGGTGGCGATAGAATATTTCACTAAATGGGTTGAAGCAATGTCCTTTCCAACTATCAATGCGGCACAAGTCATACGCTTCATTAAAGAAAACATCCTATCAAGGTTCGGGCTCCCACAGACTATCATTAGTGATAACGGAACGGTCTTCATCAGTAAGAAAGTCCAAGACTTTCTAGCCTAATACAAAATCCAACACCACAAGTCAAGTCCTTACCGTCCTCAAGCCAACGGAGCCGTAGAAGCCGCAAACAAGACCTTAATCAAGATCCATGGCAAAATGGTGGAGAACTACTGAGATTGGGCGGAAAAGTTGCCATACGCCTTGTGGGCATACCGAACCTCTATCAAGAGAGCCACAGGATTCTCACCCTATGCTCTAACCTATGGCATAGAAGCGGTCCTACCCATTGAAGTAGAGATCCCAACTTGGTGGATATTGAAGGAAAGAGAGTTAGAAATGGAGGAATGGATACAAATACATTAATCCAATTGGATCTACTTGATGAAAAGAGAATTCAAGTTCTTCACCACACCCAAGCATATCAACGACGAATGGCACGGGCTTATAACCGAGCGGTAAGAGCTAAGAACTTCCAAGAGGGTGACCTCGTCATGAAAAGGATCCTACTTGTTCATCCTTCAGATAAAAGAGGCAAGTTTAGGCCTAACTGGGAAGGTCCGTGGGTAATAGCCAAAGTTTTATCAAATTGAGCATTAGCCATTTCAAAATCCAAAGACAACAGGAAGGCCGAAATCATAAGTTCGGACCATGTCAAGAGGTTCTATTAATAAAAGGGCTCACCATCAAAATACTAATGCGACTACAAAGCACGAGGAACATCCAGAAATCGTCTTTTTACATCCCTCGTGAAATCATTGGCAAAACTCAAGTGCAGAACTGCTGCTGCTGGAAACAGGCCGTTAAACCTAAAAAGTTTTTAGGTCCTGCAGCGTTGCTCGCAAAAGCAGACCTTCAGCAGTCTGGCAGATGCCCGAAACGCGACCAAAAGGGTCGAGAACTCAAAAGCAGGGGGCAAACAGGCCAGAGACGAGCTACAACTCACCCCAAACCAATTCTGAATCCATTCAAAGCAAAAATGCAAATTTTAGTGAAAGATTCATGAAGCCCACAAAGAGGAATGCAGCTCAATGGCTCAACATTCAAGACCCGAATTTACCGAAAAATGCAGCGGTGCTGTTCACAGAAGACGATAGACTTCTTGAAGCTCATAAAGCTCAAATTCAAAACAAAGAGAAGAAGCATCAAGATATAGCTAAAGAAAAGCATTCCATTCCAATCCATTCAAAGGCATTCAAAGATACATCATAAGCTAAGAGAGAAAGGTCTCTTAAGTACATGGTTGTCTGAAAAGAATCCCAAAGGAGGGAGTAATACACATGAAGACCAAAATGGTTATACAATCTATAGGCACTCCAACATCCACAAAAGAAAAGGAACAAAAGGGGCTACACAACATTAACACTAGCATTCAAAAGTTGGTGGAGATGCTCCAAGATAGCTCTTTGATGATCTAGCATTCCTCCCATGGCGGCCAAGGTATCGAGTTGGTATAAGCACAAAAAAGCCAAAGCTCCCCAACTATGAATGCAAGACTTGCGCATCCCGGAAAATCCGTCACAACCATGAAGAGATCCACAGTAGATATGACACCATTCACGGCAAGCCCCCGAGGATGCATGCCCGCAACAAGCTAGTTCATCCAACCACGGCGGGAACTAGTCTCCTCGGCCATCACGGTGGGAATGGCTCCTAGTTCCAAGGTCATGTGGTTTGAAGCCCACTCTTGCTTAAGGATGCCAACTGAAGATAAAAGATGAGAATCATAACTAGAGTATCCAAGAGGAGAACCATAAACATAAGGAAGGTCCTGCAACATCCCAAATTGCCTCATGAAGCATTGGGGAAGATAGGATGAGCACCCGTATAAGCCAAGCAAAGTCAAGCCACCGAAGCTCTTAATGCAAAAGATAGGGTCGACTACAAGTCATGGGGGCAACCATATGACATCCAACTCGGTCAAATTTCTCAAGTGACTATCAATATCCATGGGCAAAGGGTATAACATGGCGGCAAGCAATGTTTTCACAAGGCTAGGACCCTCCACCAAAGCCCGAGGCATGCCTATGAAAGCTCCCAAATGCTCCAAAAGACATATCTACAAAAGAAAGTGTGTTAATCTTCTTCAAGAGGGTCATCCATGGACGGGAAAGGCAAAAAAAAGAGAGATTCGTTTTATACTTGCAATACGGATAAGCAACCTTGGAAGGGAGTTTTCTCTAAGTGTCTTAAGGTTAATCCTTCATAGATATGTGTCCTCATCAAAGAAGCAAGAGATTCATACCGAATGACCATGGATACTACGGGAAGCAGTTCGGGACTTAAGCCGATGACCGGACAAGGAATTAGCACTTCTGTGAGAATAACAAAGGTCAAGACATTCCTATAATGGACCCGTCTCAATCTGTTAGTCCGGCGGTTATACAAAAAGAAGGAATAAAAGACGCCCAATGACATGCACATGTCAAAGTTGTCATAACTCAAGGCAACGGTGGAAGCCCATAAGCCAAACAAGTCAAGTAAGATCTCCCTCACATGGCCAATGGAGCAAGACGCATACATGACACTAGATAATGGGAGTCCCGTCAATGCAGCAACTTCCTCCAAAGAAGGAGAAAACTCTACGCTCCCAAATCGAAAAACACATAGATTGGGTATCCAATGCTCTACGGCCATGGTCAAGAGATCAAAGTCCAACGGAACTTTAGCCAAATTCAATACATCCAAAAAGTGTAGCTCCATCAACCCCAATCTCTCCTCATCACAAAGATCGGCTATCCGCTCCAATGAAATCTCCTCCGCATAGGAGCCTTCAAGAAGGGAAACGGGAGGAGAAATAGAGTTATTGGGAGGTAGGAGGTCTTCTATGAACAGACCCCCGTTTAGCAGCATCGCATCCCCATTAACAGGTGGAAAATCACCTCCATTATCCATGAAATCAGCCATGCAGTAAGAGGATTAAAGGCAGAAATGGGAGCTCCATGAACATGAAAATCCATGACAAATATGGAGCAAGCAATACACGAAAGCAAATCAGTAAATACAGCCCCAAAAATGCTATTAAAGGAGCTTGAATAGGAGGCAAAACACTCACCAACATGCTGAAATCGAAGCAAAGGAGGATGGTTGCAGCCCTCTCCACGAAATGGGTAGCAATGGAAACCTGAAGAAAATGAGAAGGGAATCGGACGTGAGGCAATGAGAAGGATGGAAGCCATTAACGAAAAACACATACCTCTAACCCTTGCAGCAACAGATCCGGATTTGGAAGCTGCTTACATACCCAAAACCGATGACATGGAGCTGTCCAACGGGAGAGAAGAAATTTCGGGAAGAAGACAAACAAGCAACAGGGGAAATCACGAGTAATATGCTGACAACAACCCATTCAAAGGGGTAAAGGCACGAAGATTTTGAGCAGCTGCAAATCCGGGTCAAAGGATTGCATCCGTACCTGAGCAATCTGAAATTTCAGGGTACCATGAAGGAGAAAACGAGCCGGAAGAAGTCAACGAGAGAAAAAGAGAAATCCCTGAAAACGCGCTGCATGAACCCATTTGCAGTGAAGGACAAGTAAGGGAGGGAGACTTTGGCCTACACGGAAGAGAAGTCACGCAAAAAAGGGGAGAAATACAGACAGACGCACAAAAATGGTATTTCAGCCCGCTGGTCGCGAAAATGAAGAAAGACGTCGACTGACCTAAAAAGTTTTTAGGTCTATATATATAAAATCCTTGCAGCGCCTATAGACAGAATTTTCAAATGGCCTACGGCCTACAAATGGTTAAAGCATTACAAGGGACGTCAAGAAGGAGAATTTTACAAGATCCATGCCCTGCAAAAGCAACAAATCATATAGACACGTTCTCTAAAGAAACAAGCCGGTATTCACACGGCTTCACAACCAAAAAATGAGCATACAAGCATTCAGATTTACAAAAATACAATTCGGCGAAAAAGAGAAAGGATGAAGAAAGCTCTTCGAGACATTCCATCGGTAGCTCTAGCCGAGCAAGAACGTCGCCACCTGAAGCCTTGTGGCGACCGAACGAGGAGGTTCCCGCAACCGAAACTCTAGCTGTTGAAGATGAAGTCTTCTTGCCTTCTCGTGTTGCATCATCGAGAATTTCGATGGGCATGTTCATCAATCCACCCGGCTCATTGGATTTAAGCCGTACCGCTCTATCTCGAAGACGCAAGCCGTACTTCTTTCTAGGAGACATCCTGGCAACTGCAACATAAAAGGGCGATGGGTTAACACAAGGCAATAAGCTACATGACAAGCATCGTATCCCGAGTAAAGGCATATTTGGTCAGTTCACATCATTTCGAGCTTGTTAAAAAAAAAACTTACTCCATGGCAGTAGCAGCCGACAGCACCAGGAACCAAGCCGAAAACGAAGAAGATGGCGGTGGCCGGCTTCAACCAGTAGCAGCGGCGACCACAACCTGAGCCGACGGCCTCAAACCCAGCCGCTGTTGGAGAAGGAAAAGAGGGCCGGGTGCAACGGTGATGGAGAGGAGAGCCGGCTGCGGAGAAGACAGCAGCAGCGATGGCACACCGGCGGTAATGGCGGTCGGAAACATAAGGGGCAACGGCGGCAGCACGAAAAAAATAGTGCCCTAAGCAGGTTGCTGTGACCGCCGGAGAAGGAGAAGCCGACAAACCCGGCAGCAGCAGCAATGGCGGCCGGGGAAGAAGGAGATGAAACCCAGGCAGCTGTCGCAGGAGAAGACCACGGACGTCGGCGAAGCACCCTAAACGGTGACAGCAGGCGGCGGCGTCAATGGAGGGAAGAGAAAGGAGAAGCTAGAGGAAAGGGGGGGCCGCGACCGGAACCCTAAGGTTGGAAAAATTGCAAACGGCCCCCAAACACTGGCGAAATTACAAAAAACAGTCTGTGTTCGAGAAATATACAAAACAGCCCCGCAAACCCCCTATATTTACCAAAAGGTCAAAAAGGAATTTTGAGAAAAGGGACATACTAGAGTTGTATTTACAAAAAGCCTACAGGAATCTTTTGCAAAGGCCACCTTCAAGCCACATCTACGGGAAGACCCCGCAAGTTTGCAAAAATGGCAAAATGGCCCAACGACCTGAAACACCAGTTTATGACAGTGGGGTGTCCGACGCTTTGCCATTCACCGTCAAGACGCCTCTGGCAAAGGGAGGCAGCTGTTGACACCCCAAAAATGGACAATTGAAATAAATCTGAAGCCCAACCAAATTCAACGCAAAAGGAAATTCAAGCAACTAAGCGGGCCATCCCGCACTCAGCCCACATGAGCGAAGCTACACCAAAGCCTCGAGCAGGCCTCTTCAACATCCGGCCCACAAAGAGCGAAGCTCCGGCCATCTCAACGGGCTCCACAAAGCAGCCCACCAGACGAAACAAACGGGCTTCGCTAAGCTCTAGCCCACCAAGCCTTAAAGCGGCCTTCTCCACTATTTTGGGCCTCTACAACGGCCCATCCAAAAGCCAAGGGCTAAAGCCAAGCTCTAGCCTATCAAACTAAGTCCATGGACCAAGTCCATGATCCCACTCAAGCCCAAGCCCATGGACCAAGTCTATGACCTCAAGGGAGCCCAAAGCCCACCCCACCATCTATAAAAGGAGGAGCTCTCCCTCTCATTCCACACACACTTGAAGAGAGGCATCCCAAGGGGAGGACGAGAGTCTGTAGCAATGCCCCGACATCGCGGTTTTTCCGATCTATGTGCTCCATGCCTCTCTTCCCACTTTCCCCTTTCCATCTCTCCCGTTTTCTTAAACTCTTTTTATTTTCCCCCTTTGCACGCCGTGTAAATGCCTCGGGTTGGCAGATTTTCCCATATTTGCTTCAACTCGAAGGCCGGAACCCACTCTCTGTATTACTAGTGCCTTATTTCTTTAAATAGGGGCCGATCTCCCTTTAAAGATCGGTGGCGACTCCATTTTCTTTATTTTCTTGTGTGCATGTTTGAGCTAACGCCCTGTTTTAGCCGTCATGCCGCCAAAATCCTGAGAAAGCGCCCATATGCCCGTTTTTTTAAAAACTATGAGGCCTAACTCATTTTACCTCGTGTGAATGCAGAAAATCTAAGCCCACGTTGCCGTTCAACACGATCCACATCTCTAAGGCCTGGGAAACCCATTCCGAGCCCATCGTAGCGCTCCCGGCGGGTGCTACAGTCCCCTTATGGATAATTAAGTCCATGAGTTATGTTTAATGTATCCCGTCTCCCACCACACTCTACATGTTCATGGCATATAAGTTATTTTGCAAATACAAGTAAAATGGGAATTTTATAGTTGGGTGGACGTGGCATGTGGATTTTTCTTTGCAATGATCCAGGGGGTGTTTGTTTACAAAAAAAGATTTCACTATTAACAACTACGTTGTTTTTAATTATTTCTTTCACTTATTCCTATATAATTATTCTATTTTTCAATCATTTCTACACAACTAACTCATATATTTAATTTATCTATTTTAACTTTATTTTCTTTAATCATCATCATTACTTCTATCATATCACATTATTTTCTCTCATTTAAAAAACTTTTTATCAAAAGTTTTATTACTTCCCAAACACACCATCAATAAAAGCGTGATCATATGCTTGGATTATCATTAATTTTTTTGATGTTTCAAATTAATATTTAGGCCTAAGCAAGATCTTTTTATAAATACATCAATAAAAGTGTGACCGTATGCTTGGATTATCATTATTTTTTTGATTTTTCGCATTAACATTCGGGCCCAAGCAAAATTTTTTATAAATAAAGGGTGTGTGTGAGAAATAATAAAATTTTGAATGAAACTTTTTTGCTATAAAAGTTTTTGGATTGAAAGAAAATTATTTGATATAATAAGACTAATAACGAGGAGTAAATAAAATTGAGTTAAAATAGAAAGGTTAGTTGTGTGGATAGTTATAGATAAATAATCAAAAAATAAGATAATTGTAAAGAAAAATATAAAGAAGTGATTGAAAAATTGAGTGATTGTGGAGAGTGAAAAGTTTTAAAATGAAAATTTTTATTTTGAAAGATTTTACCTGGAAACAAATGCAACCAAAATATTACATTTTGTGTTTTTATAATACATTATTTAAATTCAAAAATGACAAAAATAAGCTATTTCATACACATTATGTAGCTTGTGGTTCCCCACGTGGTTGAGAAGTGATAAAAGTTTTAAAAGAAAGTTTTTGGTATAAATTTTTTTAAAATTGAAGAAAATAATGTGGCATAATAAAAATAAGATAGTTGTATAAAAATTATGAAAAATAATTAAAAAGTAGAGTAACTGAATAAAAAATATGATGAAATAATAAAAAATAAGATAGTTATAGAGAAAGAAATATTTTAGATTATTAAATTTGAAAATCTTTTAGTATAAGCAATTACACCTGAACGTTTTCTCCTTTATCCGTTATTAGACCCCAAGTTACGGATTTTTGAAGAGGTTGAATCAGAACGGTGTGAACATTAGAGCATGTTGGAGTGAGTTAGGGTGTGCATAACCCTAATTTTATATTTAAAAAATTATATTTGATCTTAATTTTTATACCAGGTCAGGACAAAGTCGGTTCAACTCTCATATTTTTTTAATAGATGTCAGTATAAACTTCAGATTACTTTTGGGGCAATAGGCTAGGTTAGAAAAAGATATCAAAGTTTAAGAATTTATATACATATTAGTATAAACTCACATCTGTAATAGATTTAAAAGTTAAATACTTCAATACTTCACTATTTAGTAGAGTAAAACACAATTGTCATAACAAAACATTAGTAAAATTTTTTAAATCATTTCATTTGCTACTTGAACTTAATAAATATTGTATAACCTTCAAAAAAATAACATAGATACGAAATTTCAAATAACAATTAATATTGCTAAATTGTAAAATAAGAATATTCATTCTTAAAAGGTATAAATAATATAGATAATATATTTCGTTTTATTGATAAATCATGTGAAGGAGTTAACTTAAACAACATATATGTAATTAAGGAATAAATATTTATGCATATAAACATCCTATAAAGTTAAACATGTATATGTACAAACCATACGTGCATTAATAAGTATAAAATCAAACATATTTATCTAACAAAATCGCATTAACATAAAGTAAGTCATATTACTTGTAAGAATAATTGCACTTGGGGGACAAGGCGAGTTGAGGTAGGTCGAGGCATGGTTGTCTTAGCCTACTCCTAAAATTGTAGCATACGTATCAAATCCTGATTCACCCCACCCCACCAGGTCAAAATCCCTATCTCGACTCTCTGTAAAATCAAGACCTATTTTACCCCTAAATTAAATAATCATCAATCTAAACCATTATTTCATTTAAATGAATTTTACTCTGATTGCCTAATAGCTATCATTAGGGATGCAACTTCGGTTCATGAAACTTTGATTCACCTTAACCCTAGCTATAACTCTTAACCTTAAATCTATTGTAAACCTAAACCTTAATTCTATTTTTGAAATTTAGGTTTGGGTTCAGTTTTGTGTTAAAATTCTTCCATCAATATATACATTTCTTGTCCATCCAATACTCTACTTCAAATTTATTACCCAAAAAGTCTAGAATGATAATTTTTTTTATCTTAAAGCAAGAGAATTCAAGAGTAAGTAAGAGTCATAATAAGAAATCTCATTTAGATATTCTCTTTATATCAAGTAGTGGAATGAAGACGTACATCTTTTTCCTATTTGGTAATTTAACATCAATATCATAACCTTATACGTAAACATTAACATCTAACTATAAGAAAAACCTTATAATGTCAAGAAAATTATCCAACAACCCTGTAACCTCCAGCATTAGGCTGCCTTAAACTGACCTGTTGAGTCTCTGAGCACAGCTCGATACTTCGAACTGTTCTTTGCCGCATATCTTCCGCCATAGACGTTAATTTCGGTGATCCCTTTACATTGTTTGGTTCACCTAGCAGCTAGCACTCTATCCATCCAGCACATATTTCCAAAAAGGTTGTGCTTTCGCAAAAATACTAATAGTTTCTGTACCTATCATTTGTCTCGTCGAAACATGGCTGAGTGTCATCCTCTCTCAATCTGTTCCTCCTTTGCCATATTTTCCAGCATAATAAGAAGATATTAAGAATTGAATGAAATGCAAGAAGTGAAGTAGAATTTTATTGAATCAAAACTGACAGATCTAGATACAACGGAGAAGAAATAGACAAAGAAAAGGAAAAATGACTTGGACAAGTTCAGAATAAAGTTTCTTCACATCGTCTTTCTCATTTACAAGGCCTTTTATAGGTACTGCCACCAACACAAGTCTACATACGTGTAGGACATTTCCTGCCCACGTGCTAGTTGGACATCTTTCCTAACATCACCCCCTCTTAAGAACAGCTTCGCCCTTGAAGCTAAATGATACTAGAATTCTCTATTATTCTCTCCAATCGGATACACAACACCCAAATTCATTGCTAGCAAAACTTTCCACCGGGGGGGGGGGGTGTGCATTTGGATATTTCCATTGGCCAAGAAAGACTCCTCCATTCACTTCCCTATTATTAATTCCTCCTCCTGCAATAAGTTATACTCTAGTTCTATGCCATACTAGGGGTCCTCATCTGTCAGCAACGGTTAAATCCACATGGGACAGTAGGAGTGGAAATTGGTATTCTGGGATCCTAGAGACATTGAGTTGGATTACAGATAAACGATGATAGCCACATATCCACCTGGATCCCAAATTACCATCATTTTAGCAATTAGCTTGTCCTTATCCTGAACCTTTTTGAAGAAGGCAACCACCAATCGCGACCAAGCCTCTTCTCAATCTGCTCCCAATTGGTGTGTTGTTGCTTAACAAAATTACCATGCTCGGTAACACACTAATCATCTGTGCAATAACTCTTATCCTTAGGATAGCCTGGATATCAAAATCAATGAAATTGATACTCCAATCTCCAATGATGGCGCTTGGTAGCTGCTCAACCAATTCCTTCACTTCGGCTGGCTTGTCTTCTTCCTCCTCATCATTGACTTTGACAACTAGAGCGCATTTGGTACCATGCTCATCCTCATTGATTCCAATGAAACCATGACATTCCAGCATGCAGTTCGATTGCTGAATCGAATGCTTGCCAATTATCCAGATCGATTTCTCCCAAGCATCAAAATGCTTCGTTGAATGACTCTCCAAACAACAAAACACTCTTCCAAAAGCCTCTCCTGAGCGTTAAAACATTCTCTCCAATGTCTTTTCATAACATCGAATCTCTGGAGCATCTCGTCGAAATGTCATTTTAGTGGGGGTATTTGCGCCATACCCCCTCTAAGTTTGCGAATTAGCATATTAGACCCCGAAGTTTTCGTATTAGCTTTTTGGACCCTGAAAAGTTTCATTTTGTGCATTTTAAACCCTGCGCCCTAACGCCGTCAGTCTCCCACTGCTTAACAGTATGCAATTACAAAATTACCCTTTGATAAAAATGAAAGCGGAGCCCTAACGAGAATACCCTTCCCAAATAGAACAGCCAGCCGGGCAGGAGGCCGAACCAAAAGCCCCAAAATCGAAAGCTTGGTTGTATTCACAAACCCCCAAATCTTTCCTTGAAGTCGAACAGCACCGATGGATAGAGCTGAAGAGACTCCGACAAGGCCGCCTGAAGATAATCCATCTTCTTTAGCTCATCCTCCCTCAAAACCACTTCGTTGTCATCGTCCTCATAATTACAAGATTTCTTCTTCTCATCTCTTTGCTCTAGTATTCCCAAAATCTCTTCCACGATCTTCTTCTCCACCTGCGGGTGTTTGTGTATGAGCCAAAACGCCACGGAGCTCGTGTCTTGTCCCGCCAAGATGAAACTGATGCAGAAGTCCTTAAGGAACTTGTCCGAGAACCGATGGCAGGCACCGTGATCGTCGTGGCATCCTTGGGCTTCGATGAGCCTCGACAGGAGGTCGCATCGACCATCCAGGCCTCCGCATTTGCGCCACTCAATCCTACGGTCGACGACGGTCTTCACCGCGAATTCATGCACCGTCCGAACAGCCTCCTTGAGCCGCTTCTCCGACCCAACGGAGAAGAACCGCATGGGCTTCCAGACGAAGGGCGGCACCATGAAGCAGAAGAGCGTCAGCTCAGTGGCCTGCTCGAAGGCCTTGGCTAATGGCACCCCCGGAAGATCGAGCGCCAAGCAGCCCGGGTCGGCTCCAAAAGCCGCAGTGCATATGTTGTCGAAGGTGAAGCGGAGGAGCACGTCCTGGAGATCAATGCTCTGGCCGGACCCGGCGAGACTGCGCAGAAGGCGCAGAAGCTTCTGATGAATCAGATCCTGGATGCTTCTGGCAGAGTAGTCGACGAAGCGGGCGGAGTGCATCTCGGAGGTGGCGGCCCGCCTCTGCTCCTTCCATACGTCGTCGTCGGCGTTGAAGATGTCGTCTCCTAGGAGATCGCGGAAGCGGTTGCGGTAGTAGTTTCCCTTGGGGAAGTTCTTGAAGCGGGTCTTGAGCATGTACTCGATGGTGGCAGGGTCGACGGTGATGACGCCATAGGCACCGCCCATCCACATGCCCTTGTAAGGGAAGGTTCCACCGCAGCGGATCAA
>JAXCLR010052509.1:0-16654 GCA_035584095.1 Annona squamosa | reverse complement strand
CTCAAATTAGTTCTTGTTAATCATCAAAACTTCAGGATTTGGTTAATTTTTATTGTTTTATACATTGTTTCCAACAAATTGTACATAAATATATAGCTAAATCATAAATATATATCCAGACGGATGTGTGAATATTTGTTAAAATTTTTTTAATTGGTTTTGATAATGACAAAAAAATATGTTTTGTGTAATTAATTTTGATATTGTGAAATTGTGTTTTGGTATGATTTTGTGAGATAGTATTTGGTGCTCGTTGAAAAGTGTGGTGTATTTGTAGAATTAAGATGAGTTTCAATTGTAATAAGATTGAACTTGAAAATGGAATATGCTTAGGATGCTTGTAATAATCTTAGAATATGCTCGCTTGATAACTTCATTTGGAATAATTATAGAATATGCTTTTTGAGATATGATTAATCTTGAATTCAGATTGGTATATTTGTTTGTAATTATCTTGAGTGGCTTAACATGATTGAAGGACTTATCCCAAATTTTTTGTTTTGTAAAAACAAGAGAAAGGTCGACATTTTGGTTTTCTTTTCACGCTATGTTAACTGGAGCAAGCAAAAAGTCAACCTTTTGGTGAGAAAAGGTCAACCTTTTCTGGGAGGTAGAAACATGAATTTTAAGGAGCCAAGATATACAAGGAGATTTCTTTAGCTATCTTTTAGGTCATGTTTCAAGGGTTTAAGAGGCAATAAAAAGAGAACTTGGGACAGCTAGAATGCATCGAAAAATTGAAGAAAAATACTGCATTACAAATTTGATAGACTCCAAAGTACTTCATTATGAAATATCTTTCTATGGAGGTTCAAAGGTGAAGTTGAAGTCGCGAATACTTGAAGGTGTTGCTACTAGCCATTCAAAGCTATAAATTGTTAATCAATTGAAGAGTTGTTACTCTTGCAAATGTACTAAACTAGTTTGCTTTTTCTTTAAAGTTTTGTTCTTTGTATTACCTTGGTGTTGATGGTGCTCAAACAAAAAGGAAGTGAATCACACTGTTGATTACTTCACGAGCTTACTTGCAGCTTAGTACAAATCCTAAAGACAGTTGAATAAACTATACCACTATAACTTGTGTGCTAAAGTTGATTAGTGAAACCCAAGTCATCGTACTTAGAAAGTAGACTAGGATAAGGAGATAAGAACTGCTATATATGTTATGGTCTTTGTGGTTTGATTTAATTATTAAATTTTGTATTTTTTGCTTAATTCACATCATTTTACCAAAGTTCTTTGAGTAATCATCTTATGGAGCCTAATAGGATGGATAGGTTTGATAATTTTAAATTTGTGGTTGTAATAGATATATTGTGAGAAAGTAGTATCAGTTAATTTAGATTGTTAACAATTTAATAAAAAATAAATTTTGATGATCCAAACTAACGAACTAGAGTTGAAGAAGTTGTATGTTATGATACATATTTATTGCATCTATGATTAGAATCCTAATTAGTGGACTAAATTAGCATTTAAAATATTTTATGAATTCAACTATCTAAATCATGTGGTAAATCTAGAATTGAAAAGAAAAATATATAAGAAATGGTAAATGAATGAGAAAAATATATAAGAAATGGTAGATGAATGATTTTTAACATAAAAAGTTTTGAGAGAACTCATGATATAATCATTAAAGAACAACCGAAATTTTGTTTTAGAATGTTATGTAACTTGTGAATTAAAAACCTTTGAAATGTTATGTAACTTGTGAATTAAAAATCTTTGAAAATTAGCCTGAATGGGCTAAACAACTACCAAAAACACCTGCGTTCAATGATTTTTCGCAATTTTTATACTAGAAATTTGAAGATGAAAATTTTATATTATATAAATAACATACAAACATCACTAATGAAATACAAAAATAAAATTTTAAATAATATAAATATAGGAGAAAAATAAAATGACTTGGACCACTTGAAAATACACACCCCTATTTAGAAGAATTTAAATGCATAAACAAATAAAAATAATAAGTATTTCGTGCTAGAATTATTTTATTTCATAAATTTATGTAATTTTAGTTTGTGATAAATTTTATATTTAAATTACTTGATTTGATCATAAAGAAAAATTAAAAGATCTTACTACATCTGATTTTAGCAATTATGGGTAAATTGAGGAATAACTAACATAAAATTTTAAACTAAAATGATAATTGTAAAAAATGACATAGTTAAAATATGTGATTATCAACTTAATTGATATGAAAAATTTTCAAGAAATATTTAATTGATATGAAAATTTTTCAATTAAATTGCATAAAAATAAATTACTATATTTTAATGTGATCAAGAGAGGGCCTACCTATAATCATATTGACTTTTTGAAAGAAATATTTGTTTTAGCAGTAAAAATTAAATATTTATAAAATAAGGTTGCACACGATGTAGAAAAATACAAATTAAAAGCTAAAAGAGTACTTTATTAATTCTGTAAAAAGAGCTCCAACTTAAATTTATTATTTTTATTGACGTGAAAAAAGTAATATTTAGATTAATTAAATTGATTATAAATGCTAATTTTAAAATAATTTAATTTATATTGGAACTGTATTTTGACTAAATTATAAAATTAAAATACATAAGAGTACTCACACATCTTAAGATGAAATATCATGCTAGCTTATGATGAGAAAAATTAATTTAAATTAAAATATATTGACTAAAGAAAAGCATCATTTTTCAATGCAATGATTTGAGTATTATAGCAAAAGACAGTATAAGAATCCAAGATTTACACAAGGCAAGTAGAACTCTTTTATCATCTTTTGATTTTGTATTATAATATATAGTTAAGTACATGGGTATTTTGGATAGTGTCATTTTTAAATTTTGAGTTAATTTATATTATTAGATACGATGATTTACTGATGCTAAGTTTAGTCTTCATTCATGCTAGTGTTATGTATTATGACTTTCACATATATTGCTTAGGATATTGACATATTCATGTGTTATAGCTATAGTTGTGAATTTGCAAACTATTGTTGTTCGACCATTGAAGAGAACTAGTAGCTCATCTGATTTGGGGATTGAGGTGTGATAGCCTGGGTGGCATCGGTTCAAACCTACCTGTCTAATTACTATGAATTTGATAAGCTACAAATGTAATTTGTCTAGAATTTGTGGTTTGGATAATATATATTTTAACCATTGGACTAGTGGCCTTCCATTTAACGGTTGAGGCCGAAGCTATTTACAAAATACAGTAAAGTATGGTTGTAGCTGTGTGGTGAGCATAGTAGGGCATTAGTTACAATTTTAATTTGGATAAATGTATTTTCCAATCTACCCATATTGTACCAAGGTGTGTCATTCATATTCTGATGGCAACTTAGATTAGACAGTGGATTAGATTAGGAGGCGAGACATTGAACCTCCCCATTGCGATTTGAGGACCTTTATTGAAATGATTAAAGAAGCATCGTAGGTATAATGCATCCATGCATGCTTTAACATTAATGTATATTTCATATAAATTTAAAGTTGAATTGAATTTATGATATGCCTCATGTTTTGTCAACTGCAACACCTTGCCAACAAAGTTAATAGTTGCTTCTAAAGTACAAGGTCGATGAAAATAGGATAACATATATAGGTGCAACAACATTATTCATAATGTAATATAAAATATATCTTTCGTAAGAGTGCAACTTGGGTGTGAAACCTTAGCCTAAGTAGGATTCAATATATGCATTGAACATTTACATGTGATTTATAAGTAAATTTATTGAATTTTAAATAATTTTTGTGATTTTGCTGAACTAAGATAATTAGGGCTAAGGATTAGCAATGATGATTCGAGTGATCATTATAAGCTAATGTGAAAAAATGGATCAGAATAATTTGTTGGTGATTAAAATACACCAAGACATCATGAATAATCATTTTAGATTATTTGATATGGATTATGAGAATTTAAAAGAATAATTCTCAAGTTAATAAAGAAAACCTTAGAAAATTCATAACTTGTTGCCCATAAGGCGGATGAATATGAAAATTGAGATGAAAGCACATAATTTCATGCTTAATCACATGGGAAAGGTAGATTATGAAAATTTTGATGATAATTGATCATCACCGTCCAAAATTTAAAACGATCATAAACTAAGCTAGAAAAGTCGGATTAAGATGAAATTTGAAATGGATGGTTAAAACTATAAGATTAAGGTTATAAAAGGATTGGATCATGAAAATGATGATGAGATTAGGCTTGCATGAAATTAGGATCAATGGTTTTGACTTTTTACACCAAAAAGTGATTAGCATAGGGGAGAGTAGCTTACATGGCAAGTATGGATGTCCAAGTAGCCCATAAAGTGGATTTTGTGAAATATTTTTATAATAAAATAAATACCTAAATTCAAATATGAGTTAATGAGGATAATTTTGCGTTAAATTAAAGTGAAATTCGGATAGAAAAGGGCAGATCTAGACCGTTGTATGGGAAAAGAAAAAATGGACAGCAACATGCCTCTTGGATGATGTGGACGGTTGTGGCAGCCTTTGGAAATTTTTGATTTTTTAATTATGCTCAATTGATTCCCAATTGACCTAGATTATTAGGTGATTAAATGAGCATTAAATTAAAGTTGAACCATGGTGGAAAAATTTGAAATTGCTGCTGAAATAAGAGCGTTGAAAATGGACAGCAAATGAGAGCTAAAAGGTGGGCCGTTCAAGCAGCCAGAAATGTGATTTTTTTTAATTTTTAAAAATTTCTAAATGCATGTATAATTATCTTAGGTATTAGGGAATATATACATGCATTAAATAGCTGCAAAATTTGTTAAAAAAATTTGAAAACAACAGATAATCGTGGACGTGATCTGGTGGACATATTTGAGATGATTTAATGCAATGGATAATTAGTGAATTTTTAATTAAGGAAAAATTAATTTAAATGGACCACAAGTTGCCATGTCAACTAGGGGGATAAGCACATATTAATTAGCTGTGGAAAATGCAGCACAAGTGGGGCCCATAAGCTGGAAAATCAAGCTTATACGATGGATGCTCAGTCATGTGAAGAGAAGCTTGGAAAAATATATATATATTTTTAAGTGCCAAGCTCTTCTTTCCCAAGGCAGCAGCTAATGTCCCAACCCTAGGCCACCAAGGAGGAAGAAAAAAGAAGAAAAGAAAGGAGAAAAGGAGGGATTACCCATTTGATCAAGTATATGATTATTTTGATTTTATATCTCAAATATGAAAATGTTATGATGTTGTAAACTAAAATATGAACGGGATAGTAAATGGATGAATTTTAGTATGAAAAGTTTTAAGAAGAATCATGATGGAGTGATTAAGGAATGACCAACTTTTCAGCTTAAAAGGATAATCTAGCTTCAAATTAAAAATCCGAGAATATTAACCTGAATAGGATAAAATGGGTGACAAGATCAGCTGTAGAAAATGATTTTTAATAATTTTATAAATGGAATTTTGAGCTGAAATTTTTATAGAATATATAAGACATATTGAAGATAACATAAAAAAATAAAATTTAGGTTTTTATGGGTATAAATATGCCCTATAATTCATGTGATTAAGGCTAACCCTAAACTCCCAACAATGTATAGCATAGTGAAAATGCCAAAATAAATATATTATGTTAATATTTCATGATGAAATTTTATGAAAGTTATTACATGTAGTTATTAAGGTATGGTAGAAATTTTAGATTAAAAATACTTGATTTGATATTAATGCAAGTTTTTGAGAATTTAGTACGCTTGATTTCAGCATTTGTGGATAGTTGGAGAAAAAAATCAAAAAGAAATATGAAACCTATGCAAAAATGATCCAGATTTATATATATATTAATACCCTAGATTTTGTTTAGGAAAAGTTGGATTAATTGCTGAAATTTTGGATTTATGAAACTGTTTAGGGTTATACGACAAAAGACACGTTAAATAGGTGAAAAATGGGTTTCAAAGTTGCTGTTTTGGAAACCTATGATTAGTGGATTAAAAATCTATGAAAATACACTAAATAAGTGTTAATTGAGGTGTATAATCATTCTAAATTAGAAGCAAAGTTGCTGATTTGAAAAATTTTAAGAAACACATGAATTATGTGTTATGAAATAAACGTATTTGAAGAGATGAGTATGGGAAAATTATAAATGGTTGAAGTAAAAGGTTAACATGCAAAAATGCATGAAAAATGTGATGAAACACATGAAATATATTGCTGTTTGAATAACCCCACAATTTGAGATTAATATAAGGGGTTTATGATATTAATTAAGTGCTTAAGAATAAGCACAATATGTGAATTATGAACAATATGTGAAAATGACAAGTTGAAAGTTTATCACTTTATATGATGACAAATGAATGATTCATGAATGTGTTATAACATATATAAAAGTTACCCTAAATATGAGAATCGAACATGTGATGAAACGATTGGTTGATACATAAGTATGTTATGTACGTATACCCGACTTAGAATTCAAGCGGGTTATGAATATGTATGAAAATAGGTTGAAAAACTAAGTGAATGCAAGAAAATGGAATTTACATGAATTTTATATCATTCTACATGTATAGGCAAAGGCAAAGAAAGGGTTGACCTAGGAAGCTCACGTGATCAAGGTAAGCAAATGAACTTTCCAAAATATTGATTTTCTCCTATGTTTTGAAAATGATAGCTTAAATAAAATGCTTTAAGGATTGTTTCATGGGAAACAAATAATACTTCTTAAAATAATTATTTTATCACTAGTATTGCCAAGATTAGACATGCTTTATATTAATGATTTTAAAGAGTTTGCTTATAAGTAAGTAAGCAAGCTTTCCAAAATATTGTTTCAAAAGAATGTTATGAAATTTATGAACTTGCTTTATTAAGTTGATTTCATAGTTGCTTACAAGATAAGCAAGTGAATTTTCAAGCATAATGTTTATATTCAAGTATTAAAATTTCTTGATCATGTTTATATTAATGATATGGAGAATTGCTTATAGAGTAAGCAAACTCAAGTCTTGAAAATATTATATGGATTTTAAGATAATTTTAATATAAGCAAGTTCATACAAGTGTGGTTTACAAAGAATTTTATATTGAATGAGTTTGTCACTTTCATAAAATGATATTCAAAAACAAACCATGGAAATTCTATTTTCAAGGAGTTTATTGAAAGAATGTAATTCTTTACAAAATGGTTTCTAGAAATAAATAGACGTTTTGAATTGGTTTTTATTAAATGTCATAAATTGAATTTATATACGTGTTTTGAGATTTATATAGATGTTTTGAAATAATCTATCAAGGTGTTTTACAACTCTTAGAGTTGTAACACTTTGAAGATGCTTTACTCTGATGTTTTAAAAAGATTTAAGGGTGACCAGTCTTACAAAATGATTTGGAAGATTTTATGTTTAAATAATGATTAAAAGATTATGTAAACCCGTCTATATATATAAGTGTAACAAGGAGGTGACATGGATAAGACTGATAATGTCATTGCAGTGGATGCAAGAGAGTTGCATAAGTTTTGCTCATAAAAATATTACCAAGAAAAGTTTTGTCTCCGCGAGTTTTGAATTAGTTTAAAAGCTTCTAAAAATGAGAATTTTAAAAGTTGTTTAGTAAATCATTAAAGTTTTACAAAATACTGTCTTCTCAAATATTTCAAATGTTTGGTAAAATGGATTTATTAAAATATTTCTAAACTCTTTAAGGGTGGTCATCCTAACATCGGGATTTGAAAATAATTTACAAAAATATTTTATTTTCAAAACAACCACGCCTAGTTCTCAATTTGAGAAGGGCATAGTCTGCAGACTGAGTGGTTTAAAATATTTTATTTTCTTTTCAAAATAATCTTGCCCAGTTCTCAATTCGAGAAGGGCATAGTTTGCGGACTAAATTGGCTTTGTACATATCAAGCTGAGGCTTGAAAAAGAGAACAATTAAATGACTATGCTAAGTTTTGTGAAAATCATTACTAGCATACGAGTGTGCGCAAAACAATATACTAGGCTTATGGTTAAGGCGGTTACAACCAAAGTGGTCGAGAACTGGAGCTCACCTCTACCTATAGCCGAGTCGCTTAAGGGAAGGCTGGAGGCCGGCGGTACCTTCCCTAAAATGAGAGCAGGATCATGAACAACCGCCTAGCTAGCGGTGCAGTCACATGAATGGTTTCTTTCCTAAGGGAGGATGATCACTTGTTCAGTGTCACCAACCTGAGGGTCAGAGACACAAATCCATATATTTTTAGAGCATACATATGTTCCTTATGTTTTAAAAAGTCCCAAAAGGGGCACCTACTCTATTGGTTTTAAATGGATTTGTGTTGGCTTTAAATGGATTTATGTTTAGTCTTCAAAAGATACCATATGTGGGTTAAAAGAGGTTTATATGAAAAAATATTTATAGAGATGTGAATGTCCATATAGATAAAAGATTTCTATGCACATGCATTGCTTTTGATAATCCCGTGTTGGGTTATACATAAATTTAAATAAATAATGTTTTAGGACAAGTAAATGTCCTCGTGAGCAAAAGGTTATAAGAAAAATATTTTAGGACATATAATTGTCCTCATGCTGTATGAAAAATGTTTTTGGATATAGACATGTTCTCATGATAGATGAAAACTATTTTGGGACAAACAATTGTCCTCATGAAAAATGATTTAGATGCATAGACATCACCTTTGAAAATCCTTGAAATGGGGACATGTACAAAATTTTATGAGTGTATTATAAAGTAGATTTCTATAAAAGATTTCTTCCTATTGGTAGTTGATCACTTGATAAGTGTCTCCTACCAAATGGGTAAGGAATGCATTTAAATGAAAAATGATGCTTGCTTACTGAGTTTACCACTCACGTTTTGTTTTCCCAACCTTAGACATGGTTACAGCTCAAGGAAAGGAGCAAAGCTAAAAGATATTGATATATTGAAGAATGAATGGATGAATGTACTGCTTATAATGAAATGAGATTGATTATGTATGGTGTAAATAAATAAGTGATTATGTATAAAATTCTAAGTGAATTTTTATTTATGAATATAAATGCTGCGAACAGTATGAAAGTAAAGATACTTATATGACAAATTTTATAATGATACGGATGAGTACACTATGTATGATGACAAGTGTATTCTTATATGATGAAAGTAAAGAAAAAAATTTGGATGAGATCAAATTAAGAACCCGCCACGTGTTCAGGGCAACAATCCTGATCACATTTACCAATCGAAAATAAATCTTGAGGTAAGGTTATGACTCTCGGGTCGGGGGTGCCACATTGGGTTAGATCTATTCGAGTAGTAGTCTCTCCTACCTGCACCATATTTGCAAAAAGTCTACTTAAGTTACTCATTCACCGATTTAGTTCCTAATGTGTCCTAACTTACCCATTACCCATAGGGTCTGATTTTAGTTCCAAATCCATTCATTTAATACTCAAATATAATATTTTTTCAAAATATTTCTATATTCTTTTAAATGATATAAAACAATACACATTTATAGTTTAAAATCACATGTACACATATTTTAGTTTGTATTATTATATAAAAAATAAAAAATATATATGATCATAACCTAATCATTAAAATTATTCATATATTCTAATCACAATTTAAAAGCTTATTTATAAAAGACTTTCTGAAGTCAATGACTTAAAAACCCAATTAGTATCTTACTTCACAATCTACAACTTCAAAAGGCACGAGATTCATTTGAATTTGAATTTATTAAAGTGGGTGTGTACACCTTAAAATCTAAATAATTAAATTCATTAAATACATACTTCATGTCTTCACTAATCACTCTTTTAAAAATTCAAAATAGATAATTTATATTTGGGTTCATCGAGTCCTAGCCTTATCTAGTATACCAACCCCATGTTAGTCTCCACCAACATACCTATTATCTAAAAAATGATAAAACAGGAAGAGTTCGGGTAAGCTTAATAAGTAGAGCATATAAATATAAGCTAGTTAAAATTTGAGCAAACAGTACGCGTAGGGGTTGACAAAACATAAGTTATATCATAAATCCAATCAAGTTTAAATCCATATGAACTATAGGTTGATGCCCAAGTATGCATCAATGCACCATATGCATGTATTTCTTAAATCAATCAAGTAAAGATCTCGATCTAATGGGGAGTTTGGTATCTCGCATTGTAATCTCATTCACCATATAATTTAAGTTGTCATCACTTACCCCAGCACGTGTGGCCAACCTTACATAATATAAGTAAAATAGAAAAAACTTTTATCCAAATCAGAGGTGTAACTAATACCTTGTTGCACTCACCACACAACTGCAACCATGCTACACCACATTATACGAACGACTCTAGCTCTAATCATTATATTGACGATCACTAGTTCCGCAGATTAATTTATAGCAAACATTACCTAAATTACAAGAGATAGACAAATTAGGTCTATAACCTACCAAATTCATAGTGGTCGGATAAGTAGGTCTGAACTGATACAACCTAGGTTATCACATCCTAATCCTTGATCAGGATGTGCCAACGGTAGTCACCGATGGTGCAACAATAATACTTCATAAATCTATAACAACAATCATGACTCATGAATATTCCAACATCCTAAGTGATATAT
Source organism: Annona squamosa (assembly GCA_035584095.1). Classification (NCBI taxonomy): domain Eukaryota; kingdom Viridiplantae; phylum Streptophyta; class Magnoliopsida; order Magnoliales; family Annonaceae; genus Annona; species Annona squamosa. The sequence continues at coordinate 6,038 of JAXCLR010052509.1, read as the reverse complement.
GCCTATGTTATAATGCACAATGTTAGCATGAACAAAGACAAAACTCGGCACCATAATGAATCAAGATAGTCGATAATATTTATTTACTATAAAATTAGAAAACAATGGTATCCAAAACATTCATGCCCATAACTATACATTGGAATACAAAGTTAGAAAAAAAGAAGAGGCAAAAAGAGATCTACTTACCTTATGAAAACTCTATCTGATCCTTGTAGCGCAATATTCTTTTATCTTCGAATTACTACATTAGAAAATGAATTTTTTCAAATTAATATTTAAAATATCTTTTCTAATCACAATTTGGCATGATATTCCATCCTAAAATGTGTGTGTACCTCTATGTATCCTAACTTTATAATTTAGTAAAAACGTGGTTCGTTATATAAATTAATTTGTTTCAAAATTAGTATTCAACCCTATCTTACAAATATTAAATTTTTCTATTAAAATTTCTTTTCATATTATTAATTATTAATTTATAATTATTTGAGCTCTAAAACTTAATATGATCATAGGTTGGCCCTCCATTGATCACATTAAATTTTAACAGTCTATTTGTATCTAATTTAATTTCTAATATTTTATGAAAATTTTCCACATGAATCAACTTAATAATTACAATTTTTAACTAAAAATGTTATTTTGGACAATTATTTGAATTTCAAAATTTCTATCTTACATCAACAACTATATTAACTGACTAAATAAAATAATTTCAGCACAAAATACTAATTACTTATATTTGTTTATTTATTTTCATTCTGCTAAACGGGAGTATGTTTAGGGCTAGTCTAAATCATGTTAATTTTTACCCATATTGGTCTTATTTAAAATTTCATTTCTTTATTTTGTGAGTGATATTCATAATGTTAGATATATAATACAAATTACTAGCCTTTATTTCATTATACGAATTATGAAACATCAATTGATGCAACTAGTTTTGATAGTCATTTTACCTTATTCATGATGACATTCTAGTATTTTTAATTCAAAACTTACAAAACATTTTTTAAAAAAATTATGACCTTTATTAGTGGATATATCATGAGTTTTGATCAATATTTTCATGCTAAAATCCTTTGTTCACTATTTCTTTAATATTTTTCTTTTTATTCCATATTTACTGCAAGGGCTGTATAGGGTTAACATGTAAACTATTATAATTATGAATCTATACTACTAATCATAGTTATAATCATAGATATAACATAAAGATCACATTACACCACTTATCTAGTCTGGATTTAATGGTATGGATCATTAAAATATTTCTTTCATTAATTTTTCAACGGTTAAGATTAATTTATCATAATTTCTAATAATATATCTATTAAAGCTACAGAATTGAAAATTTTCAAATCCAATCATCTATTAGAGTGTCCACACATGATCTAACATTATATCTTTCTATAAAATTAAATTTTATAACATTTGTAGATTTTGTATGGAATCATAGGTTAAGGGTTGAGATCATCTTCTTATTGTCTAATGATATAAGATCTGTTTGAGCCCACTTTGATCAAAATTTTAAGCAGAATTTTTTTCAAATAATACCCCCTGATCATGTCCATGTTCAAGTACTAAACACTCCCATTTTATGGATTAAAATTTTACCTCCATCAAATTCAATAAATCTGATTCCTATGGATAGCAATTTTCTTCCATCAAGTTTGAAATCTTTCCCCTAAATTCAATGGTCCAAATTGATCTCTACCCTTAATCTTCACTTAATTTAGAAAGGAAGACACAAAATAAATAATAACTAACCTAAGTGATGATGATTAATGGTTAAGATTAACTTGACAAGCCCCATCTTCTCTTTCTCTCTTTCTCCTTCTCTCCCTATCCCTCTCTCTCTTCCCTCATTCTTCCTTCCTTTTTGCTTGAATCTGCTAGATTTAAAGAAAATTTTTATTTTAATGCAGTATATATTTTTAATTATTTTGGGTGCCAACTTGCCACATATCGACTATCTAGAAGTTAACGTGTTGACTATTGTGTATATATGCTGCCACCTTGATTATGTATATTATACCACCTTGCCTCCAATTAATAACCATTCACATAATTTTTTTATATACTTATTTTGGAAAAATTATAAATGATTAATCTTTATTAGTTAAATGAAATAATAACACCTTGATTATGTATATGCTGCCAACATGCTTCCATTTAATGACCATACACGTAATTTGTTTATATACTTATTTTAGAAAAATTTAAAATAATTAATCCATATTAATTAAATGAAATAATAAAAATATAATCTTGAACCAAGGAGATTCAAACCTTGGATGTATCCTTTTAAAGACATTAGTTCTACTATTACGTCATCAGCTATGATGTGAATAGATTAGGAACTAAATATTATATATTATAAACTTTTTATTCATTTCACATTTCCACTACATAAGCTGTTAGTTAATTTGCTATTTTATATATAATTATATTTTGAAGTTTTTCCTTAATAGAGATATTGAACATAAAAGTCTAAAATTTTTTTAACAAAATTATATTTTGTGTTCCTCATTATACATTTACAAGTATTACATTATTATTGAAATTCAAAATAATGAGGGTTTACATCAACCCCTATGTGTTGGTCCCGAGTTAATGGTAAAACCCAAGAGAGGAGGGGTGAATTGGGTTTTTTAAAATTTTTTCATATTGCTAATATAACCCTCTATGAAGTAAATCCATTTGAATGAAAAACGTGGAGAATATAAATGCCAGTAGAATAAGAAAAATAAACTCAAGAGATTGTAGTGGTTGGGGACAACTCTCCCTACTCCACTCCTCCAAGAACACACCCTTTTGTCTTGGGTTCCACTATGAAAATGAAAATACAGTTATAGCACTTGCTCTCATTTAGATTCCAGCTCTAGGGGGCCTTTACAGGCTCTACACAAGTAGGTGACGAGTGACACTCCAGTCACACACTACTTTGCCTTCACTTAGTCTTGGTCTCAAATACCAAACTAAGTGGAAACACCCATAAACAATAAGCAGAAATAACAATACACTTTACAGATGTGTAAAGAACGAGTTCCACATAGAGAAAATTGTGTGCAATGAGTTGTTGGTGGAACAGTTCAGCACTTGCAATCAACCACTCAGTTCTTCTTGAAAAATCTTTTTGATGATGACTTAAGAATGGAAAGGTTGAAGCTCAATCAATGCTCTAGCTCTCTTTTTTCTCTCTCATTTGATGTGTATTAAATAGGAGAGGAGTAAATTTGAACATTTGGTGGTAGGTGGCAGGCATTTACTATGCCAAAGTTCAAATTTTTTTTATCGTTGAGATTCAAGTCGCACTCAGAGTCGACCTCGAATGCAACTTCACCCAATTTGCAAACTAGAGTCAACTTGGGTTGTGACTTTGTTGTTCTGCTCTTCAGTCAGGTTCCACTGAGGAGACGACTTGTCTCAGACTTGACTTGAACCGCAAGTGAAGTCAACTTGGGTTGCGACTTCACTTTCCATTTTGCTCATTTGAACTTGCATGTCTTATAACCCTTATCATTTAGTCTGGGTTCCTCTCTTTCATGTTATATTGCCTTCAAATATTTTTTAGTTATGCATGTGGCCCTTTGATTTTCTTATATCTTTGGCTTGTTGTTTTCCTCATAAACTTTCACACATGAGTTTGTGTATTGGACTTTAAATCATATTTGAATATTTATTGTTGTTCCAAACTGATCACCTTCAGACTTAAAATGTCTTTATTTTAGCTTCCTTATGCTCAAGTTGCATGCTTGGGTCAACTTGGTTTGCAACTCTACTCAAGTCGCGTGCTTGAGTCGACTTCATGTGCGACTTCTCCTTAGCTGCATATCAGAGTCAACTTTTGTTGCGGCTTGGCTTTGTCAGATTCAACTTTGGACCCTTGAAAATACCCTAAATCACTAACGGAGTCGACGTGGGTTGTGACTTCACCCAAGTCGCATGCTAAGTCAACTTCGGTTGCAGCATCACCTGCTCAAGTGTCCATATTTTAGCATTGTCTAGAAAAGGTCCTTTTAAGTTGATGTTGAAGTCAACTTCGGTATCGACTTAACTTAAGTAGATGCCTAAGTCGACTTGGCATGCGACTTGACTTACCAAGTTTTGAATTCTAAAATATCTAACCCTTATAGTGTCTTAGCACACACATTAGTATTTTAACACTTCTCAAATTGAAATGTTAATCATCAAAACATAGATTATGCTTGATTTGTCATCCTTTACAATAATCTTCCCCTTTTTGATGATTGAAAAAATCGATTTGAAATTCACCTTTCATTTAACAAATAAGTATTTTATCACATTGATAATGTAGTAAAAATTCAAGACAATTCATGTTACAAGTCATTTTATGATGTTATTCAAATTACCAAAGTAAAAAATTCAAGATAATTCATAAATTTATATTACATTCAATTTAACAATTTCATTCAATTCGCCATAATCAACATTCACATCATAAAAATTTACATTCAAGCCACAATAATCACCATATTAAACGGAAAAACTTACATGTGTCCTAAATACGGTCTACCCATATCCTAATTCATTCTTCGACCCTTTTTGTCAATCACTGAAAGAGAATGAAACCAAGGAATTGAGATTTGTGGAAGACAAATGATGATATGGGATAGGGTAGCTGTTGAGTGGGAAACATTAAGCTTGGGGAAGTACAGGAAAAAGGTGATGATGGAGCCTGAATAGTTGGATCTGCTCGAACTGATTCACCCTAGTAAGGATCAAAATCAGGCAAACTGGGGATTGGTTCGCCTCGCTTACTATCAAAGCCAAGATAGTATTTGATATATTTAAGCTCTTAGTCCAGTTTGTCTTGCCAACCATGCATTTTCATGAGTGATATGTTGATAGCCCTAAGTTACTAAAAGATTCTACTCTACATGGCTCGAAGGTAATCTAGAATGACATTAGATGTAGATGGTTGAGCAAGAGAGTGGAAAATTGATCTATAGCTTGAGATCCTTGAGGAGAACGAGAGGCATGTGAAGCAAGGGATGTTGGAGTTCCAAGAGCAGGAGATGGAGATGGTTGGAAATCATGGTGAGGCTGATCCTCCTCCTCAATTGGAATTGCCTTTGTTTGTGGTTCTTGTCTATCTTCAGCTCCTTGAGATTCTCCTCCCGTTCGAGCCTGTAGCTGTGCAACACAAAAAGCCTGAAGATCAACTTTCATATAGGTTAAGAGGGCTCTGTCAATAGCATTCATGGGCTTTAAGACCTCGTATAGTTCTCCATCCAAATTGACATGAAAATGATCAAGTATCATACAAATCCATGTGCTATATGGCAATACTCCTTGGGGATTATCTTTTTTTAGCTCTAATGGCTTTAAAAATAGTCTACGCAAGCTTACTTTGACTTTGTTGGCCACTTTCCATAAAATCTCTGTCTCTTGTAGATTAAGCTGATTTTTTCCTCCACCTTTGGAATTAATGCAGTGAGGTATAGGTAGTCTCAATACCCTCGATTGTGGAAGAAGATCTATATAATGTAGAAACTTAATTCCCAGATGATATTTATTGCTTCTCAATAAATATAAGTAGTCTCAATACCCTCAATTGTTAGCCGGTTGTACATCTAAGTGAGTGTGAGCCTCGTTGGAATTTCGAGAATATGACCCACTTGACTGCAGGCATTGAACTCACTAATATCCTACTCATGTTCTAAATTAATTCATACCCCCTTAACATATGTATTAAAATTTTCTTGATCCCATAGGTAGTAGAATAGTCTTGTCAGATCTAGGTAAATTTTTCCATCCTCCTTTAACAAGGTCTTACCTTGAAAGTCAAGAAATTCTTCAATACCAAATTCTTATCCTTGTAAAAATTCGAAATGAGTGATCTTTGGAAGGAAAGTCTTCCTCTCATAGAAATGTTTCTAAAATCTACTATGTTGACGCTTAGTTCTGAAATATTCGACCGACGTTTTTAAAACTTGTGGCGCCCCGAACCGAGGCGTCACATTTGTCCTTACTCCAAGATCTTGTCGATTGGTAAGTGTGAATCAGGA
>JAXCLR010052274.1:0-16683 GCA_035584095.1 Annona squamosa | reverse complement strand
TACAAAATTATATATTTAAAAAAAATCAATAACTCAGGGTTCATGACCTTAGGGTTTCATACATGGTCCTAAAATTTAGGGTTTCACATTTGTTTATTCAAAACTTAGATAAGATGAGGATATAATAAGGATGTGAAATAGAAAAGTCTTGTTATATGTTGTAAATAGGCAACTACGCATTCAGAAAAATTATAAAAAAATAAATTGTTATCTTTTTGAGCATGAAAGAAATATTTTCTAAAAATAAAAAAAATCTTATCGTGTACTAATCCCACCCACCCACCTGGTATTTGCCCATCTCCCAGCATGCCATCGTGGAGGCAACGCCACGACAGTGTTCCTAGTGGGACGGCGCTCTGTTCCAAAATAAGCCTAAAAAATGTTACACCGCATTGCAATTGGAAGTGTAACATCTCCCCACGTTGAGAAAGGATAAAAGGATAAAAAAATATTTTTATTTTAGAAAATAATAACTTAATTTTTTTATTTTCAATATAATTTTTCTTAATCTCAATACAAATTTTTTTTTTCGGTTTGTGATACGTTTCTATCCAAAATTCAAATCCCATACATGCACCATCCAAGCCCTAAACAAGCAAGATATATTATGCTCATTACATAATAAATAAAATTAAAATAGATAAAATTAATACTATTAATAATGATAGTAATACTATTATTAGTATTGATACGTCTGTGTACCAATTTTAAAATGACTCTTAGTTAAAAATTTCATTTCCTTTTCCTTTTTGTTGGCCAAACACGCTTCAACAGGAAAAGAAATACATCACCAAAGTCAAAAATCGAAGCCTGCATTTGATGTTGCCTGCGTTGCTTGTGTCCTCTACTTATTCTTGATTTTTTAATTTAAAATTTAAAAAAATCTAAACCATTTATCTTATCTATATATTTATTTGTATTTCCAAGAATGACATATATGACAAACATTTATATATTTCAAAGTTTTGAATAGTTAGGTATTTACTCACGAAAGACGCTTTTTTAAGAAATGAAAATTATCTTTGGCAATGTAATAAAACAAGATGCATTAACCATGTTAAATGATTTAGATTTTTAAAAATACAAAAATTAATTGTAAATACGATTAAAAATTTTACTCATATTTACATATACAACCACACATTTATAAAAATAATAAATATGATAATACATTTTCATCACATTTCCAAACATACAATGTCGTAGTCACAACGGCTGGGATAGCATTTAGCCATGGCGCCGTGAAATGGTCGAATTTTACATTTAGAATTTCATGCCTGGTGGGAGTAGTTGATCTCGCTTTGAGTAGAACTTGTTGTCTCTAGAATAATTGAATGTGATATATAATATCAAATGTTATGATGTATAACATGTAATACTAATAAAAAATATTATAAGTTTCGCCCACATATTTTTACTAAAATACTCTTGCCTAAAATTGAAACCTAGATTAAAAAAATGTTTCTACATATGGCTATCAAAATATAATGTTATAATGATGTAGTAAAAATTATTTTTTACTAATGAATATGGAATTAATAGGATGTGTTTCGGTAAACATACATGAGGCGTTGTTATATCTGGAAACCTAACAAAAATACATAGAATTGAGGCCTACTTATATGCGATATATCGTAACTTAATCAATCCAACTCATTGATTTTGTCCAGATGACAAGAACTATTGGATTTAATTATTGCGGTGCAGTGCCTCTGCCTCAGTGGTTAACCACCATTTTATTGGGACGCATTTTCAAGCTTTCATCATTGTGGTTTTTAAAGAGTTTTAGTAGTGGCTGTTTTTCCCCAGAATAATTGCGTGAGCGTTCACCGTTGGGTTTTTAGGAATATTGTACGGGAAAATAAGAGTACTGGTAAGTTATTTGTAGAATAGTGATTGAATATTGTGAAAATGTTTCAAAGTTTTATTGTAATATCAGTTGAAATTATACAATATATGAATACACGTAAAAAAAAATTATTGCGGTGCACGGAGTTAGATGAGAAAACACAATTGGCTAGTGATGAGGGTAAGAACATTAAAGAGAAGAAAGAATACACATCTCTCAAAAAATCAAATGGACGCAGCTCTCATCAGCTCCTGACTAGAGCTTGGAAAACTAGCAAAGAAAAAATCAACCTGGGAAAAATAGAGGCACACAAATCTAAGTTGCTACAAGCAAAGGAGGGAGAGGGTGTTTTCCGCATTTCCCATTGTGTGCGTGTGGATGTGGAATTTTATTATTGTTATTATTATTATTTTTATGATAAAAAAATGGTTGGTGACAAAGTGACGGAGGATGTGAGCAGAGAGGGGTCAGGCGGTGGAAGAGGTGGGCGGAGAGAGTTTCTTTTTAGATTTTCATAATTCATTAGTCATGAGGACTTTACGGAAAAGAGGGACGTGGGGAGAGGGTTGAAGGCAGAGATGAGTGCCAGCTTTCTTTCTATCTTTTCGTTCGGAGATTTTCTGTAGAAATAATGCATGAAAAAAATTTCGGTCTTTGCTTGGAATGAAAAAAATTTAATTTTTTAAGAGAAGGATTACTCAATATAGAATGCAAACTATATGGCGATAAAATTATAAAATCATCTAATGATCATATTTTCTGGCTTTGGATCAGGCGATCTGAATTTCGTCTTTTTGTTCCTTCTTAATTATGTTCATGAGAGGAAAAACTAAGAATGAGACTAAATCCAATAGACGTTAAGCCTAAATAAATGGCGCAATAGATGTTCCCTCTATCTTTTCCCCCATCTATGTCACCAGCCCCTTCCTTTTCTGACCTTCGTTCTTGTGCCGCATTAGACGCAAAGCTTCTGTAAATCCCATTACTCTCCTTATTTGGACGAAATCAAGGGGTTGGATTGATTTATCGTAATATAATATGTCGCATATAATCATATCTCATCAAGAATTAGGATCAAAAGATAGAAGCATGATTTTTTTTCATAAGTATGTATTTACAATTATCTCAAATTTTCCTTACAACAATCTACTTAAATCCGAAAAGATTTCTATTTTTTGCTACATTATTTGCGGGTGGATACTCCTATGATTAACAGAGAGACAATGCTTCACACTCCACCACTTCATGCGGGTACACATTACAAATGAAAAGCCTAAAGTATATATAGTATATATAAGCTAACCAACTAGACACATGTCAAGCCTAGCTCAAGTCACATGCCCTTGGTTCTCTCTTGTAAAGACATATGTCGCAAACATGTCGCACACATCTCACATCAAGAAGCCCATGTATCCTCCCAGAACATGTTTCCCTTCTTTTTGCATCAAGGAGTTGATTATGACTAAGTCTCCCACTTTCTAAGGAAGTGGCTTAGTCATCAAAGACTTGGTCCAAGCCTTTCCACATGTACACCATATAAGTGCCACACATAAAGTAGTAGTTCACGTCATTGCCATGTGATTGTCGTTTAGCAGTCCTCGCCTGCCACATGTTTGACCTACTTAGTATGAACCTCACTGCTCCTACTCCGCAAGATCTTTAATGCATCACTACCTATGTGCAATGTGCATTACCGATGTGATCCGCATCCACGACCCGTATTACGTTCATCTCGCATCCACGATCATACACACATGATGACCTCATGATCTTGTTTTAGTCTCACTCCATGATCCGTCTCGCTCACATTTCATGACCGCTAAAATTTGTATCATGAACATGCGACATCACATCTCTCTTACTCACCTTGTGTAAGTAAGCAATCCGCATGGATTGTTTGCTTTACTCTGCACAATCTACTATGTAAGGGTGTTACAATAAGCCTTATGTAATCTCGTTGCATACATCCGAGCTTCATTTTCTTGGTAAGTGTGTAGGTATCACTTTCTCCTCATATTTGGTGAGAGTTGATCTAAGATGGGTGCTTATATCTTTCAAATTTATAGGTGGAGCATGATAACTTTTATATTGATAATACTTGTAAGAATGTCTCATACACTAATTGTAATATCAATTGAGATGAATATAAATATACCAAAAATGGTAAAAATTTTAGTAAAAATGTCACTGATTTTTAAAAATTCGAAATAAATATATAAAAATATCCAAAAATGGTAAAAATTGATACATATGTTAAATACACTTAAATTAACAAGTTCATGAAATTTCTTTTCAAAAAAATAGGTATATGCGCCTGGAAGAATTGACGCTCAATGCTCTCAGATGCATTGAACCAGCACCCGATTTTGTTCCCCTTTATTTTTTCATTGCTAATGCGGGTATTTATAATTGGTCCCCCTAAGTATAAAAGTATTTACAACATGTTCCTCTATAGCGAGAGTTGTGAATGAGCCTTAGTTGCAATATCAAGATACCACAGTACATATAGTAACAATAAAAAAAATTACAATCCACCTTCTGGCTGCATCATTGTGGAGGTACATAGTAGATTGACGATGTGTTGCTGTGAAGAGATACCAAAAGAAAAACCAAGCAGAAGAGTTGCAAGTAGGCACTAGCGGACTAGATAGAGGGAAATCAGATCATTAAAATAAACCTCATTATTTATATTTTAATTAATTATCTCTTTTCAATTAGTTATATTTAATTTCGTACATTTTATATCAATTAAAAAATTATAGAAGGAAGAACAAAATCACGCTTCTTTGACCAAAAGTCTCACAAATAAAATTACATTTTTAATGTTTTGTAAATAGTGAAATAGCTAAGCTTTCTTTTTACGTGAAATTTGGTGCTGTAAAGCTTATAATTTGTGAAATGTGCACTTTAATTAATCATTCCACATTGAAGTACATTTTAACGTATGTTCAAATCTTCTTCCTCCAACCTTGTATTTAATTTAAAATGTAAGAAATTAAATGCAACTAATTGAAAAGATATATAATTAATTAAAAAATAAATAATAAGGTTTATTTCAATGGCCTGATTTCTCTCCACTTCGTCCACTGGTGCTTGTTCAAAAAATATGCAGCAGATCTTCCGCTTGGTTTTTCTGTTGGTATCTCTCCTCAACAATCTCTACTACGACGCAACTGCAATCTGTCGGCGTATCTCCATGGCGACGTAGTTGGAATATATGTTACACTATTTCAACTAGTATTACAATCGAGCTCTGAAACACACTGCACCATCTCGACTGTATCACAATCGAGCTCCGAGACGCTCATAAAAATTCGGGAAAAAAACAAATTTCACCGCAAAGTCAATAAGGCAAGTCTCCAACCACTAAGGCAACAAAGGTGGATTGCAACTTTAATTTCTCCATTTTCCTCCTATGTATTAATTGCATTGCCCCCCTCTTTAGCAACAATCAAGAGCGTGCTGCCATGTGAACAAGCTACTGCCTATGCATTAACTGCTTCATCCAACAGCTCACACCACCTGTTTAAAATGGATGTTTGTAGTGCAAAAATGGCAACTTAAGAAATCTGTGATATTTCCTATAAAATCATGTTTCTAAAAGATATTAGAGTTGATTTGAAATAAACCCACAACATTTGCTTCTGGTTATAAATAAACTTATTAAATTTGGAATCTTTAGAATACACCCATTAAATATATCATTAATATTAAATATACCCAGAATTCGACGGTCTGTATGATGGCCATTAGTTTTAATTCGAAGTGATGAATATAACCCCTTTTGCGTCAACCTCTGAAGCGGTCGATATTCGAAATTTCGGCGTTACGATGCCTCTTGCATGTCCTCCCCTCGTCTACTCTCTCCTCTCCCTCCTCTCTCTAACAATAGTCTAGTTCAACCCACCTCTCTCCGATTGCCGTGCATTGTCTAATCACTACCTGTCTCAACCCAACACTAGCAACAACTTCCCCTTTAAATCCGGCGACCTCGCACATCGGAAAGCAGAACGTTGCCACCTACAAGGAGATCAAGCAAGCAATGATTTCTCCATGAAATCACAACTCGCCAACCCACAGGCATCAACAATCCAACCGATCATAGCAGTGGCCACCCTCAATGAAAATCTAAGAACTTGATCTACCACACTTGCACAAATCCACTCGAATGATGCTGAAACCCATGTGTCATCTAACATCCCCAAATCCATCAAAGATCGATAAATCCTCCGCCTAAAAACTCGATTGTTCATCCTCTATTTAGGCCTCCTTTAAATTGAATCACCACCACCCCCTGACCAAACGTCAGAAATTGCCTCCTTTCCGACATCCCATCTTCCGTAGCACTGATCGGCCGAGCGTAGTTTTTTCAACGACGGTTGTGCACAACCCGGCCTCCAAATACAGGCAATCATAAAGGCAACCATACAATCTAGCACACAGCCTCCAGCAAAAAAAACTTCTCACAGTTAAATGACAAGAATTGAATACACGGCAGGTTTGTTTTTAACGAAAATTTTCAAAATTAAAACTTTTCAATATCAAACCTTTTTTGGGTGACTATTACATTTTAAAATTAATTTTTATATTTTTCTGTACGACTGTCTTATTTTTTAATCATTTCTATACAACTACTCGGTACAACTAATCTATTCATTTTAATTTTATTCTTTTTATACTTCATTATTGTCATTATCATATCACGTTATTTTTTATCAATTTAATAATTTTTACGTACCAAAGTTTTATTACTTTCCAACCATAACCTTTTATCCACAGCAATGAAAGTACATTGTTGTAACAAAGCAGCGAGCCATTTGTCTACAATTGCCAGTTGCGGTAGTGCTTCCCCTTTTCAGTACAACTTTTCCTTTCACTGAAAATTGATGGAATCAAGTTGTCATACAGAATAATCCCATCATAGGGTCCTCTTCTCATTGATCATATTCTCTATAATGGAAAAAATTAACGTGCATCATGCATCGCTCGTCTTTGCCGAAAATCAGTGGCAATGAGTGACTCAAACCGAGAGAATTCCATCAAGAGATGGAATTCATCGCAGTATGAGTGGATAGAGATGGGATTCCAGCAAGAAGAAAGAAGAAGAGAAGGAACGCATTTGATTTTGATTAACTTGACTTCATCTCCTCTCCTTGCCTGTTCACTGTTTTTCAGTTGTTTTTTAGTATCAATTTTTTCAAACCGGTCTCCAAAAACATATTTTCCTTATTTTTTCAAAAAAAAATAACTTAAATATCTCTGTATTTAAAAATCCAAAATAAATATATACACATATTCAAAAATGTAAAACTTAATCTATAGATTAAATATAACTAGATGAACCTTTTTATACAAAAAATTTCAAAAAAATTGAAAAAAAATATATGTTTGGATTAGTATGAAGTTGTCGAATTTCAAACTAGCGTAAAAGATCATTTGGCCTTTTTAATTTGTCAATATCAAAGCTACACCAACATTACATTTTTTGTAATGAATGAAATGAATGAAATGCATCTTTTTCATTCAAGGCAATTTGGTGATCTACAAATATAACAATCAGCCAAAATAACTCCGTTTGCTACTTAACTAATTTGGTCATCTACAAATACAACAACCAGCCAAAATAACTCCATTTACTACTTAACTAACGGTCCCGTGTATTAGATATTGAGAAGTGATTCTGTTAACTTGGGTTAAATAATGACTTCCTTAACCCACTTCAAAAAACCCCTTTAAAAGACCTTTTTTTTAAACCTTTTTCCATAAACTTGTTAATATAGATATATTGAACTTATAAATCAAGTTTTACCATTTTTATATATGTATATATATTTTTAATATTTTTAAACGTAGGAGTATTATAGCCATTTTCAACCATTGAAAACGGCTAAAATATTCCTATGTTTAAAAATCTAAAATATATATATATAAATATTCAAAAATTGTAAATTTTAATTTATATGTTAAATGCACTTAAATAAACAAGTTTATACAGAAGCAAAAAAATAATGATTTTTGTATATTTAATGGGTATATATGAAAGTTTTCAAACTAATGGGCATATTTGTAATTAAGAGCAAAGATTATGGGTATATTTAAAATTAACGGTATAAATTATATTACATAGGAAAAGATGGATAATTTGGCATCCCAAAAAAAAATTGAGATAAGGCGATGGCAACAGTTGTGCCGATGAACAATGTGCTACATAAATACCTTCATTTCATAGCATCATCTAAATAAAAATCTTATAAAATTTTGTTCACCACGACCCAATCGATTTGTCACTTCCACGAAAGCCAGCATTGAAATTTGGATACATGTTCAGAACAGCTCCCATGATTTCATTGCTAAGAAAATGGATAGGAAGATCAAATATATCTTTCAGAGCAAGGAAGAAATTATTGGAAGAAGTGTATTGCATATGTTTCTCCTTTGAGATGACTCTAGTTAAATCTCTCCCCGTCGTCTCCACTCATCTCAATCTCATCATAGGCCATGTGGTTACTCCCTCATCCATTGGCACTGGAGCCCTTGTGATGGGTATGCGTCAGACAGCTGAAAATGCTTCATTGAGACGAGCAACACGCACCATGAACTGAGATGCTTTCTGCAGAGATTTTACATCTATTAGAAAAGGACAGTTTGGTGTCACCGCTTGAATGCCCAAGTGGCTGACATAGGTGTGTGTAGAGAGTGTGAGTGAGACTGAGAGATCTAAGGTTCAAATGTTGAATAGAGGCATTGTTACCCTGCCCATGGAGTGCAACCTGTCAGGTCACATGATCAAAAAAGCGTAGTTTTGATATTATCAAAAAAAAAAAAAAGGAAAAGAAAAGAGTAGTTTGGGTAATCGTGGCCTGTGACAATAACCATACAGCCATTTCAAGCCTAGGCTCTCGGATGGCTAAAAGCAATGGTCAAAATAAAAGAACACAATGCAAGGACACAATGCAAGGCCCAAGTTATGTTAAGAGGATAGAACACAAATGGAGGTGCATGTGTTAGGTCCAGCCACATACTTGCATTGACAGGCAGACCTTTATTGTCAGGATAACATTCATTTATTTCTTGCTGAACAGCAAACATGATTAATTAAAAACTCTTCCAATACTCGTTTGTATTTGGCTCACTAAAAGAGTCCAAGTTGCTGTAACAGTACTACAGGACTGATTAAATGGAATCGATTTCCTTTACAGACATATCATTTGAAATGAACCACTGATGCCTACAAAAGCATAGGATCCAGGATCCCATCCAACACCTAATTTATGTGTATAATTTCATACCAATTAAGGGTCTCATGCAAGATGCAGTTTAAAAAATTAAATTAGGGCCACAATTGCCATAAAATCTTTTATTGTTTTATGGAGCTAGAAGAAAAGAGTTATAAACAAAGACACCTTAGATCCAGGTCCAAGCCACCTAATCCTAATCCTAACAAGGAATTAAGGACATGGTGATTCATGTGCAACTGTAGGATCATGATCCTAAAAGGAATGCCACATTTCAAAGTGAGAATGTGCATAATCTTAGTCTGGTCTGGTCTGGTCTAGTCTAGTATGGAATGGATTCACAAACTGATGATCAAATCAATTCCATGATTACAAGTTCGTAACCTCAGCCACTCCCATTTTAAAGGGAATAGATCTACTCATTATTTTATTTCAGTTAATAAAAAGGAACCTGCAACAAGAAATAGACAGTGGAAAATGGTTCAGGATACCCAGAACCGTTGAAATACATCCAACTGAAAGGGTAATTGGAATGCATTTTAGGCATCATAGTACTTGCACAGTCCTACAGTGATAAAACTTTCAAAACATATCTAATGAAAAGGGTAACTGGAATGCATGATTGGTGCTGTAGCTCTCATCCATGAAGAACATAATACTGTAAAGCCTTATCCTTCTCTTTCCTCCACAAACTTTTGCATGGAAGCCATATGATTGCTGATTGATTATTTTGCTGGTTTTTCTCTTCCCTGTTTTTGCACTGTACCCTTCCTGTAGAAAGGACATGATTACTACTAATGGCTTAATCTGAGTTGTTGACCAGCATCAGTGTTTTAAAAACTGGACTGAACTGCCCAGTTTGCTCGGTCCACTGCCGACCATTGAAAATGTGGTTCGGTTCACTCACGGTTTTCAATTTTTTTAAGGAAACCGGAAAAACTGTGCCGTCAGACCTTAAAATCTGGCATAACAGAGGTATGGTCCAACTGTAGAAGCAGAAAACTTTGACTGATGCAAGCAGGCCTGGTGAGCTTTCATGGCAGAACTCTCTTCACCGAAACATATAAGGTGTGTTTGGAAAGTGATAAAACTCTTAATAAAAAGTTTCTGAAATGATAGAAAATAATATGATATAATAGGAGTAATGATGAGAAGTAAAGATAATAAAGTTAAAGAGACATTTAGATGTATTGGTAGTTGTATAAAAATGATTGAAAAATATGGTAGTTTCAAGGAAAAAAGTGGAAAAATAATTAAAAAATATGGTAGTTGTAGAGAGTAAAAAGTTTTTAGTTTTAACAAACACTCCTATAATATGTATTCTTCTTCTTCTTTTTTTCAAAAAAAGAAATTATCAGCCCTTCTTCTCAACAAATTGAAGCACATTCTAACATCCAACATATAGGTTTTAGAAAATATTATTAACACTGCTTCTTGGTTGATTATTTTCAGATTTTGGGCATTCTACTTTTTAAGTCATATTTTAAAATAAGATTTCCACACCATGTCATCTTATTTTACGGTTCAACCACCAGTTGAACTGTTCAGACCTGAACTAGACATCAAAATGGTTTAATTAACAGTTCGGTTTTTACAATATTGACCAATATAATATTCGTTGTGGACAAAGGCTTGAATGACAAGGCTCTATCAAATCTTACTTTTCTATTCCTAGTTTCCATTACCAAATTCCTTTCCTAGAGTAAAATGACATATTTATCACTTAAAAGAAAAAAGAAAAAAGAGGCTGATATGTATATATTATATATATATGTGTAATAATCATATGCTACTAGTAATAACTTAACTTTGTTTTGTATATTTTAAAAAACCTGAACCATTTACAATATTCTTTCACGTGCATATATCTTATGATGCCAAAATTCACTTTGATTGAAAAAATCTAAACCATGCGTATTCCAATGAAAGTGAGTTTTGGCATCATAAATATAAGCATATTAAAGAATATTGTAAATGGTTCAGATTTTGAGAAAAATATTTTTTAAATATAGATTCATAGAATGCAAAGTAATGATCGTTAACCTATATATATATATGCATATATCTTATGAGACCAGCTTAATGAATTTAAATTCATGGAACCTCTCCATTTGGGGCTATATTGATAATTATACAAAATTCCCTCTACCCATTGCATTTAAATTATTTGTTTAATGAGAAAATCAAGTCTTATCCATATCAAACCATAAGATGGAGCCCATCCATTTAAAGTGTAAAATGAATGTAATAAATTTGTTTGCTTTATAGACCAATTTCAAAGGTGACATTCTGTTAATTCGACATCTAAAACATTTTTAGCATAGAAGGGTTTGTTAGAGTGCTTATAGTGTAACCGGTCCTAAAAAACGACAGGTACAACTATAATTCAAGATTCATCATCATGTAATTACTGTTCCTACTAACTGGAGTCAGTCACGGCCTACATGAATAGTATTTGGTTTCGTGTCCAAAGAATAATGGCAGACAGATGATGAAAGCCACCAGTCATCTGATCAAATAAGGCTTCATTTGGCCACACGGTGACCAGGAGAAAAGTCCATTCCCCAATTGTTGAATGCGTTTGGCAATTCTAAAATTCACATGATCCCCTAAAAATAGGAACCAAAAGTGGAAATTTTACGTTTTGCAGAAAGCAAATTAATAGCTTCCCACAAATGAAGGGTACATTGGGCATGTTCTGCGGATTAAATGGTGTGCCAAATGAAGTCTAATTGTTTGAAACAACCAAAATTCCGAAGCACCAAAACCAACAAAATCAAATAGTAAACATGAAAATAATATATACCTATGATATTCAAATAAGCAAAATCAATGACACCAAACATAAGACGAGAATCTATCATGTTGAATGCATAAAGAAAACAAACAGAAAGGTTTCAACGCATAAGATTATAAGTTTCTAGATAAGCACAAGACTCACAAAAGGCGCGTAGAATCTCACCTTCTCATCAACGCTAACATTTAGACGAATGCTTTGCGCCCTTCTTTTCATTCCGTACAATCTCTTTCGCAGAAGAACAATCCCCAAGACAGCTGCAGCAATCGATATGGGCCAAATAGGACTAACCCCGAAAGCACAGAATTTCAGAAACTCCGAAGGAAATTTCCACCACATTGCCACCTGCTTCTCTCTATTACCTGCCTTCACCTCACCAGCAGCAACATTTGGAACTGGTAATGATCCAATTTTGGACAATTCAGCAGAATCAGACACTTCTCCCTCTTCTCCCTCTGCAGAACCACCCTTGAGAACCCCTGATTCCCCAGCAACCAGCAAATCTCTACCAGAATTCAACAAACAATCATCTGTTTGGCGGTGCTCAATTGCAATTTTCTCACTCTCTTTTTTGAAAACCATCGGATAATCAATGCACAAATCCGGCCAGAACTCTTGAAAGTTCTTTGGCTCCATCTCAGAACCTGCAATTTCTCCAGTTCCTTGCTAACCGACCTCGCTTTCCGCATCATCCCCCATATCTAATTCATCACATCCTCCATCTTTCCGGCGAAGGACAGCAGTAGCAGCAGAACTTGACAAAAAGCCATCAGCTTTCCCACCTGAAACCTCGATTCCTCTCGAACCCATTTCCCTCTCCGCATCACCACCAGTCCCCACGTCCCTTTTCTCCTCAAATTCACCAACTTTCCAGTCACCACCTCCCAATTCCCCATGCGAAATATCAGTTCCTTCAACACCCATTACCGCCTTCGCACCAGCTTCATTACCCGATTCCTCTAGATCCACCACACCCGATTTCTTCCCATGATGGATTGCGAAGTAATCCGACCTAATCACGCCGCTGGAGTTGCTTCCGATCAAATCGATGATCCTCAAAGGGGAATTGGACCCGGGCGCGGGAACGGAATTCTCGTCGGGAATTTGGAGATCTCCTCTTGGCCCTTCCATGGCGGTAACAAATGACGATGGAGAGATCAGAGCGAGCTTAAAATCCAAGAATGGTATCGAAACCCAGCTGCAGAGACAAGAAAAAAGGAACACGCAAAAGAACAATGCAAGCTCTCAACTGAATGATGTGTGAGGTCTAGATTCGACTGGAGAATCTACACGCCGTCAGCCCGCGATCGATTGACTGATTGTTTGACTGCCAATCCATCCGGCTGCTTTCCAAAATGAGAATGCATGCATGCAAGTTTTCCAGTCTCTTCCATTGTTCCACCCGCGCCTTGAAAAATCTCACTACTTTTTTTTGTTTTTGTTTTTTTTCAAATACAAAATTGTACTACCGTTTCTCCAATAAAAAATAAAATAAAATTGTACTACCGTTTTTAATTTCTTGTTTCTGTTCGACCGCAACCCGTTCCATCCCTATGGTGTTTCATACACGCAAGCTCACTAAAGGTTTTGAAAAATAAAAATTGTCAAATGATGTAATATGATAAGGGTAATGATGAGGAGTAAAGAGAATAAAGTTAAAATAGATAAGTTAGTTGTATAGGTAATTGTGTAGAAATGATTGAAAAGTAGGGTAGTTTGTGTTGGAAGATGTAAAAAAATAATTAAAAAATAGAAAAGTTGTAGAGAATGAAAAATTTTAGGGTGTGTTTGGGAATGGATAAAACTTTTGGTGAAAAGTTTTAAAAAATAAAAGTTGTCAAATGATGTGATATGATAGGGGTAGTGATGACGAGTAAAGAGGATAAAGTTAAAATAGATAGGTTGGTTGTATAGGTAATTGTGTAGAAATGATTGAAAAGTAGGGTAATTTGTATAGGAATATGTAAAAAAAAATTAAAAAATAGAAAAATTGTAGAGAGTGAAAAATTTTAGATTGAAAAGTTTTAGGCGAAAAGTTTTAGTTGTTGCCAAACACCCCCTTAGATTGAAAAGTTTTAGATGAAAAGTTTTTGTTATTGCCAAACACCTCCTCAGTTTGAGAAGGGGGGTAAAAGAAGCAGACGCTATATTATATAAAATTAGCTCTACATATGTTTAGCTTATTGTATTCAGTTTTTAAAATTTATTTTATTTGTTCATAATTTTTCTTCATAAATATGTTTTTTAAGTGTATTTAATCCATAGTCAAGTTTTGAAAAAAAATTATTTTAAAAATAAAAAATAAATGTGTAAAATATTATAAAATGACAAAAGATGGATTAAATACATATAGAAAAATACATTTATGACAAAAAAATCAAAAATAAATGAAATTTAAATTAAGTAATAAATAATATAAATCAAGCATATGTACAATTAGGCCTAAAAAGAATGAGAAAAGTGCTCATGAAATTTTTTTTGAAAAAACGAATGTTATAGTAAAAAAAAAAAAGAAGATTTGAATTATTAGTTGTACATATGTTTAGCTTATTGTATTCATTTTTTAAATTTTATTTTATTTTTTTAATAATTTTTTCTTTGTAAATAAGTTTTGAAAAAAATTATTTTAAAAATAAAAATAAAAGTGTAAAAATATTGTAAAATGACAAAAAATGGATTAAATACATATAGAAAAATATTTTTATGATAAAAATAAAAAATAAATGAAATTTAGATTTAAAAATAAATAATGCAAGTTAAGCATATGTACAATTAGGCCTAAAAAAGAATAAGAAAAATGCTCATGAAATTTTTCTCAAAAAAGTGAATGTTACAATAAGAAAAAAAAAAGAAGATTTGAATTATTTGTAAAAATAACTCTATAAGCTTACCCATTTATGATTTTAACATTATAATTTCAATATTTATGAATATAACATTTTAATTTTTGATGTTGTGAAAAAATAACCTTGATAGCTTAGTTGAATTTCAAAAATAACAATTAAGTAGATGACCCACCTATGAGACTTTAAATATACATGAAAACCAATATGATATAGATATATTTAATACAAAAAATGCATACTTCTAGGGTTATTTTGGAACAATATGAAAAGGTTAGATGGTTATATATGCAAATACTGAAACATGAGGTTACAATTAATTTTTAAAGTTTTTTCACAGATAACCCAAAAATTTGATAGTTGTCTGAAAAATAATTTTAATGCAAAAATAAGAATAAAAAATCAAAGTATTTATATAGGCAAGATATTAAATTATATTAAAAAGTGTATATAAAAATGTGAAAGTTTTTATATCTCACTAAACATATCCTAAATATGGCCAAACAATTTACATTAAAAATGGTTTAAATTTTAAAAAATCATTAATAAGAGGGCTTTGCAATTATGGAAGTTTTGGGGTGTAAATTGGATTTACACTCATCGAAACTTAATCTACTTTGACCTGATTAGGTATGCACTTGGTCAACTCGAGACATGAGTAAATTAAAATTATTAATTCAAACTAGAAATTTATTTTATGGTTGCAAACCATATTCTACAAATATAACTTTGCATTAAGAAAATGAAATAATTCTAAATTAAATGATTTGTTTTGAAATTCAATCATGATAATTTATATTTTTATTTTAGTTTATTAATCAAATATTTAGAGGCACGATCTTATTAGCCTCGACTTTAAAATTTTTTATTTTTTATAAAATTGTTAATATAAGTATATTTACTTTGTAAACCAACTTTTAGCAATCCCATCATGGATTCCAATTCAATTGTAGATAAATAGGACTATTATTCTAGAAGCACGAAGTATAGATCAATGAAATGCAGGGTTACATTCAAGAACATCTACTTGCTATTCTATTTACGTTGTTACAAATAGAACAATGAAAATGCCAATCTTCCAGCTAATATTTAGTTATTGAGGGTATATTTGGGAATGAATAAAACTGTCGGTGAAAAGTTTTGGAGAATAAAAGTTGTCAAATAATGTGATATGATAGAGGTAATGTTGAGGAGTAAAGATGATAAAGTTAAAATAGATATGTCAGTTATATAGATAATTGTGTATAAATGATTGAAAAGTAGAATAGTTGTATAGTAAATGCGAAAAAATAATTAAAAAATATGATAGTTATAGAGAGTGAAAAGTTTTAAATTAAAAAATTTTAATTTGACATTTTATACCTATTGCCAAAGCCTTATAGTATATCTACCAAGAGGATTTTTTTTTTTTTTTTGATACATCGAAGAGACAATCTTGAGCTCTTTACAAGGTAGCAACTTCATTGACATGGCCCACTAAGATCAGGCCCACCTACCGGGCCCACTATCATTTTTCCCCATGTTTTGCAACATGTACAAAAGGCCCACACTCAGGCCCAGATTCTATTACACTACCGAAATATTCGGCTCTGCAGGTAATCCAAAGACGAAAGAGAATTTGTAAGTCTTGTATCTAAAAATCTTACAATTCTGTTTGGAGGGTTCTCTCTCAATTTTCTAAATTCCTGGTCCTCTGCTAAGGTAGCTTGTGCCAATTCATGAGCTACGAGGTTGCCAGTCCTTAGAATGTGAGTGAATTCTAGCTGATCAGAACAACTGTTATAGTCCTTTATCTACTGCACTAGTCCTTACTCAACAAGCATCGTTTTGACAACACCGTACCTTCCCCATGTTCCACCCTCACGAGAAAGAGTGGTTTAATAAAGAGGGCCAACCCATGGGAAGCGCTTCTTGGCGTTTTCTCATGGGAAGCCTCATCTGAACCGTCCAGATTGAATC